>JAODJX010000037.1:6007404-6024347 GCA_026776945.1 Isichthys henryi | reverse complement strand
CCCGTATTCCGCCTGCCTGCCTGTCCCTTACCTGCCGACCCGCACGATCGCCGCTCGCCCAGCCACGAAACGTGACACATTCAAACAGTTTATTTGGTGGAGCCTAGTTTCCCCTGTGAACCAAACTAATATCACATACCTGTCTTTAAGGCAAGGCCAGCTGAAGGCCAGCTGAAGGCCAGCCAAACCAATTACAGTAAGAACAAATAATTCTTTTATGTCTTGCTGGTGCCTATCTGCACCCACGCGTTGTCCTGGATCTTCAGAGCACCTCGCGTCCAGTCCAAACAAAACATCAAAGCACAAAGAGCCACCACGAAGTATTAATCCTGGGACTTAGATCTCATTTTAACATATAGCAAGTGGCGTTATATAGGGGCGACCCTAAGTGCAGGAAAATTGGTATCAAAGCAGCACCATACATGCTCAGGGTCCATCTACCCTTAATTTGACCTCCCCAGCCAAAATATATGGAGTGGTGTTATGACTCGCTGTGGACAGTAGGAGGAACTTTCAAGGATATGTGATGAATGGAATAGATGAACTCTATACCGATATTACAACACAGCACAGGTAGCGTGTTGTTAAGAACTGATACGGAACCTTAATAGCGCTACTTGACCCAAATCGTTACAGTAAATTTTACTGAGTAACGCATCACGCTGTATTTACAGCTGATAGTGAAAGTTGCTTTGGACGAAAATGTCAGTTAAGCAATAAAAGAATAGCGGTAATGACGAGAGAGCCCCTTTAGATAACATATCACCAGCTCACACTGCAGATGCAGGGCAGTGAGTGTATTTTTCAGGTACAATGAACAGTCTGTTCACTTCTCCCAGAAATAACCGGTTGCTGACCCCTGCCATGGTAATCGTGTTGTGGGACAGCTTCCAAGGCACAGCCGTGCATTCCGGGGGATTTCCCAAAAGTGCAGGAGGAACGTATCATTGTAGAGTGACGTCTGCTCCTTCGGGAATGGGAAATATGCAAATGATCTAAACCGCAGTGTAACGACTTTAATCTTTTACAGAAGTGTTGTGTACAGAGGTGTAGGTTATACGACCTACCCATTGAAGAGTAATTTATGAGAAATATTACAAAGATGGCAGGTGCTGTAAAAATTAAATAAGGATCTCATTGTAAAAGTGTTTGCATAGTCTGTAAAAAAGTAAACAGGGTTCGGCAATATGCAGTGAGTGATGCCTCTCTTATCCAATCAAAGGCCAGGACAGCTAGGGGGGCTTGTCAGTTATGATTCGCTGCCGTTGATCTTAAGGAATGCAGGGACCCGCCCCCCAGAACGGCCTCTGCTGTGTATCCCGGGTAATGTAGCTGTATCCCTGCAGGCTTAGCTCCATGGCCTTCAGTCACATCACATCACTGTTCTGTTCATTGCTTTCCTCTCATCATCTACCTCTCTGACCCCTTCACCAGCCAGGGATTTCTCCTCATTCCTCTTCTCAGACCTGTAATCGGATGGCATGATTCCCATCTGCGAATGAACTGTTGTATTTTTATTCCTTGGTTTCGTTGTAATTCTCTAGAGTTCCTTGTTTACTATGGAGTCCGCAGTGATCAGAAGGCTTCAAGTTCTCGTTTTCCTTCTCACTCATAATTGCATTTAAATAATGTTGTGTAGCAAGGTGACTACTTCTTGGTTCAGTGTCCATCCTCCGGCTCTCATTTCTAGCTCAGCATGTCCTGAGAATCGCCCACATTTAGCTGGATTTGTCAGATCCTTGGAGTTTATGATCTCTGTGATGCTGAGTGTGTCCTTTACTTGACTGGAAGCCTGATCATAGATATCAGTTCATCCATCCCTACATCAATCCATCATCCAGCCTCTTATTATGGTCAGGGTCTTGGGGGGGGGGGGGGGGGCGGAAGCCAGAAAAAAGACAACCAACCAACCAACCAACCAAACATCAAACCAAAACCCCCCCACCCCCCCCCCCCCCCCCCCCCCCCCCCCCCCCCCCCCCCGCGCCCCCGCCGGCCGCGCCCCCCCGGGCCGGCCCCCCCCCCCCCCCCCCCGGAAGCCTGAATAAAGACATCCATCCATCCATCCATCCATACATCAATCCATCTCCCAACCATGTATTACAGTCAGCCAGCACTGGGCACAAGGTGGGGCTATATACCGAATTCCAGTCCATTACAGAGCAACTCTGAATATGTTTCACTTAATCAAGGTGACAAAAATTTATTTTCCACAGCAATAAATTGCAGGATTTCCAGGCCCAGATCAACTTGGCAACTTATCTGGCAGAGCAACGGCAGGAAAATGGAGCGGCAAATGGGAAACAGTGCATCCAAATACACGTCAACCTCTATTTCCCCGAAACTGTAAGGAAAGCAGGAGGCAAGGGCTGGTTTACATCACTGCCTGACGAATGTGATAAAACCCAGAGCAATTCATCCATTTTACCGATCTTCTTAAGCCCGTCTTAGCAGAACCCGATTAGCTAGTGCGTTAGCTGTCATTGTGATTTGCAGACATCACGTAGCCTGTCAGAAGATGGGGCTCCAACTGCTGTGCGGGCGAGGAAATTACAGGAACACACAGGAGCGCTGGGATTTGGTTCTGATACACATTCCATCTGCACCACGTCAGGTTCCTTCAGCTTGTTGATGCACAACATGGCAATAGATGCAAGAAAAACCTCACATGCCAGAGATGAAATCTTTGTAACATAGAAAACATAAAGGGATCAGTGAGTAAAAACTAGCCCCCAGCTCCGGGGGTTTAATGTCGCATGGTTAGCGCTGCTACATCGTCGGCTTCTGCCAGCAATAATTTTTATAAGCTTCATCCAGTGTTTCACAAGGGTTGTTTGTTACATGGCTTCCGTGGCAACCACAACTGAGAGGTTGCCATGACAAAGTTACCATGGTAAACTGAGTTATTTGAATAGGTGAAAAGGTGCAAAGGTGCTGCTCCATTTTCTGGAAGCTGCAACTGGAATAGGTGGAATAGGTGGAATAGGTAAAAGGCTAAAATTCACTGCTCATTAATTATCAAGGCAGCACCGAGTTTCCCTTTTAATTACTAAGCTTAGGCAGGCTTGGGACTCTAACATATTTTGTACAATTTGACACATGACAATTAAGTCTTTTTTGCACTATATATTTGTATCTGTATAGTTTACGTACCTTACTGTGTATGCTAAAGATTTTTTCCTGGGATAAAGTATCCATCCCATCCATCCATCCATCCATCCATTGTCTGTAACCGCCTGTCCTTTGCAGAGTTGCGGGGGATCCGGAGCCTAAAGTATCTTATTTTGTTATCTTAAACAATACTATTTGTTTCTTCCTGTACTTTCTCTTGCTTGTTGTAAGGGGAAGTGCTAAAAACTTGAATCGCCCTACTAATTTCTGTACTGGACCACTCCCCAGTAAGTGTGTTTCCGGGTATGTGTCCTACAATCAGTACTGAAGTGCTCTAGGCGAGTTTCACCGCTGACGTCCCCCCCCCCCAAGAAGCTACCGCCCTTTCGGCTGGCCTATGTCACCTAACGGGTGGAAGGGCACTACCTGCAGTTGACTGGCCATCCCCCTGCCCTACACTGCCTGGGTTAGACTCCAGCCGGCAGTGGGCCTGCTCCTTAACCACTGCCCTATACACATCTCTCCTGTGGTGTGCATCATAGATTTGGGCTGGGAGAGCGTAATAAAGTGGGTGATATGGATTCACAGCACGAGCCTGGGACTGTGAAGTGCTCCGAGGATCACGGAGAGAGACAAAGGGTTGGACATCTCATTTCCAAGAAGTGTTCTTCAACATTCACACACATTCACAGTCTAGCCTGTATACCGGACCTTGTTGAGGAGCAATGGAGCAAAGCACCCAGAGCTTATTTTAATGCAGGGAAAACAGTGTGTGCTGATTATGGAGTATTTAAGTATTTTTCATCCGAGCAGCTGTGTCACGTCAGTGTCACCTCACACTGTCTCAGTCCCTGATCTTTTAAGGTCACTCCGGGAAGCAGCCCCCCTTTGCTGCAGTAAGTCTGGTGCCTTCCCTTAACTTATTTATTTAACAAATGCCACAACATTAACAAAAATATTACTGATCCCATTTGATGTGAAGGTAATAATTACATGGCTGAAAATTCAGCTCGTGAGCAGATCACTGTGGTTTTGTGGTGAGTACACGTGCAGCATAGCCGTGAATGGCAGTGTGAGCTACCTTAAGAATATGTTCAGCTTGTCTGAAATATTAGGAATGCAACATCGCTGGTGTAAAATCCCATATACCAAACCACATACTGTGTATATATAATACCGAATATTATTTTATGACACCAATGCATGTAGTACATGATAAAAATACTGTACCTGACAAAAACACTATAGCAGAAGGTTAATACGGATTGACATTATTATGTCGAGAACCAGCTGGGTGTATAAAGAGTAATTATACAAAGGGCACTACAGTGATATATTGGTAATCTTAACATTAAAATCTGGAATAGAATTGCTTGCATATTTTAAAATACTTCCTGTTCTTTACATACTATTTTACAATGTATCCCCTTAGGGGACAGATCCAAGGGCTTTATTTAATATACCGGAAAGAGCTTTGTTTCAATGCAAATTCATTATTTCACTACAGGTGTGAATCGCATTGCCACGGGCTTTCTTGAGCTGAACAAAACTGCTTTCACAACTGCAGAAACAATTAGTCTGACAGAATCAGGGGAGTGTCAGAGTCTTTCTGGCAGGTTTTAATTACTGAAAAGCGGGGGACTGTTAAAGGACGTTCTTTTAAAATGGAACGACGTTATTTTACATACAGCAGCTAGGACTGGCAGAATTTCTCAAAGTTCCGTCCCCTTTGACACCGTCTGTCTGTCACGGTTTCCCCATGATATTGATCCTCTGTTTGCCTAAAAGGGCACTTGACAACACCCTATACACCCCCCCCCCCCCCTTTAAGATGGAATACTGATCATTCATGGATGCCGTGGTGATGGGCACTATGGCAACTGGAATCTCAACCTGAACAAGGCAGAGAGCCGAATAAGGCAGAAGTTACTTCTTTCTTCCCTATAGAAGTAATAACTCTACAATGATACCAGACACTTTCAAAAATTTTCACAGCTTAACCATGTTTATTTACATCCCCACAGGGAGCTGAATTATCACCACTGAAGCAAATGATCAATATTTAATCATGTTTATTCTACGTCCTGCCAGCATTTCAGATTTCAATTGCTGCACAGATTATGTTTAACACTTTGATAAATGAAAATATTAACCAGCAGTTAATTAGTTAGTTATCCACTATTAGTAGCAGGACAGTTAGCGGTAAAGTCATAAAAACACGTTATAAAAGTATAAAGTGTGTGTGCAAGTGTGTATGCGTGCGCGTGCGTGTGTGTGCGTGAAATCAGGTCATATGCATTGCTGGAAACTTCCGAAAAACCTAACAGGGAACACTTACTGTTTTATTTATACATTTTCCCTTATTATGTTAGAGTCTCGAATAACTGCCAGAGATAAAGTGAAATTGGCTATAAGTGATGTTTGATGTTCCTTTCTTACAAAAATGCCACCTAATCAGTAGCCTTAATAGAATTGCGTATGCAGTCCTGCCATGTGAGGCCCATAAAAGCCTCACTGAAAGGGGCCGCTCTCGTCACCTGATTGACTCTGTGTCATAGAACTGCAGGCCTGCAGGCCCAAGCATGTGACTCCCTCCCGTGAGCAAATCGCCCGATAAGGTAATGTGCCTTGTTCCACTCTGAGACCACTGCAGCGCGCATTCCATCCAACTTATGTGACAGCGCTGGAATGAATGAGTCCAATTGCACTCAGCTGGGGAGGAGTACAGGGGGCCCTTTATACATTATAATACTAAATAAATATTGTGAATTTAATATACTACATAAGACAGCAGAGAGACAGACAGACAGGCATCAGTAGAAGCTTCATTGCTGTTCATGGTTTAGACAATCATAGCCAGATTTAGCCATCCTACCAGAATTTGATGGGGTCAAAGGTGAAGCAACTGGATAGTGTGACTGGAAGTTTAACTCGCTGACATCAAATGTCAACGGAGAAGAATAAAATGTCTGGGATCCTTACTCATGTGCTTCTCTGGTCTCACAGCTGAAACGGATACATGTTAATGAATGTATATTATAAAATCTTCCTACCTCACACAAAGACAGCTATCAGGTGAGACTTTCCTTAGCTGATTATCGGAGCAGATGACATTGTCCAAGAGCGGACCGGCTCATTTTTTCTCACACCTGGTGTGGAATTTGTAACTTTTCTCTGTGCTAATACACAAACACCGTGACCTCTAGACCTTCTCTTTGACAAAGCTTCCTCAGCAACTGGCACTGAATTCTTCTGCAGCTGCAGTAGTGTTTACCACTACAGCACTCAGGGAAGCGGAGCTCGTCACAGGCCACCACACCAACCCAGGCAAACATGCCAGTTCAACTCAATTCAAATCTGAAATAAGAAATGTCAACTTGTCAGTTACCAACCAGAAATGCATTTAATAAAATTACACTTTGGCATTTTTCTTATACCAGCGAAATGGTAATATTCAGGGTCATAATATGTCTTTGTCAAAAATAATTGTATATTCAGCACGCTCCCTATCATAGCTTACACTGGCTGGTTTCATTGTAAGTTTAATGAAACTTAAGGGAAGCCGCCGCCAAAGTCGAATCCATCATAAAATGTTGTTCAAGTAGCAAAAGGGCAAAATAGTGACATTGCGTAAATTAAATTATATTAATCAATTTAAAACGAATCGTTAGGGTGGATGTGGAATACATTGTCATCAACGCGTATTTTCCGGCACTTAACTACCTTGGATAGCTGCCAGCGTAAAGTATGCAAAGCCACTTACCCGGCTTTATTTGACTGAATAAACACTATTGTTATTCTGTATTGGGGCTTACATGCGAAATCCTACAGTGCACTCATCAGGGCCATTTATAAACTACGTGTGTGTGTATGTGTGTGTGCGTATATATATAGTGCGTGTGTAAATGTGTATGGACAGTTGTTTGCTTATTATCAGTTAGTGTTCCTGTGTGAAATAGTGACAGAAAGTCAAAAATGTAACCCGAAACTGGTCGGCATGACCTCACGGACGGCGACTGGAGCCTCCCTCCCTCCCCGAATCCCTCCCCGCCTCCCTGAATCCCTCCCCTCCCTCTAGTGAGATCACCAAAGCCGCTGCTTTCTTTCCCAAAGTCCTACAAATGAGTAACGCCAACCGTACCTGATGCCAATACCGGTTCTGTTTTGGATGTATGTACTTCTACACAGGAATCTAACCAGGTAAATTATGCTACTTTCTAACAAATGATCGCAAGCGTTGGGTGGTTGTTTGTAGCTACCTTTTTACTGGAGAAACGCCAGCTCCTGATCGGCGTGAGCTGGGCAGTTTTGTTATGCTGTAACTTAATTGAAGGCGTCTTCGGTTTCACACGATGGACGCCGGTAATCCTGAAACTGATACAAAGTAATAATCCATGTAATTAAACGCACGAGTCCGTGGTGTATTCAATGCCACTGCAGGATTTTGCACGTATAAAGGAACAAATGGGATAAAATCGTGCGTATGCTATTCACGCTTCGCTTATTATCAATCTGTAATTTTTGGCAGTGGCACTCGACAGGGTTTAACTTACGATTACTTGTTGATTTGAGTTTGAGCAGTTTTCTGCGTTATCTCGTACCAAGCGGCAGTAGTGTTTCGATGATGTTAGTTTACTGTCCTTCCCCAACGCAGCAAGTCAATAATCGTCGGGCAATTTATCAAAATGCGCCTCTTTTGCTCTGTCAGATGTTGTCATTGCACCAAAGAAAAGGTCGATTAATTCAATCTTTAGCTCCTGATTGCAATATTATTTATTTAATAAATACTTTTTACGGTCTGGCTTCAAGCGTTAAAAGCCGAGATGATTTAATGCAGAAGCAGAATGCGATCAAATATTCCCGATAAGTCTATAATATACCAACGAACAATGTGGTGAAGCACAGATGGGTTGTTCCGTTTGAATGGCGCTAAATAAATAGATGCGTCGTTAAACTTTATCCCTAAAAGAAAAATGAACCCATTTTATAATAATAATAATAGTAATAATAATAATAAGCTTAGCATTCCTTAAACCAAGGTGAACCAAACGGAAGTGATGGAGTAAAATGTGAATGATGGAGCTACGTCTGAGGCGGACTTTTCTTCCCTAGTTGGGTAACTTTGTTCGCCGCATAACACTGGGCATGCATATCCTTAATTCTTCATGCAACCCCGCTCGCTCTCCCCCCCCAGTACTCTTTAAAAATATTACGAACTTCGATTACTAAACGACGTAATGATTCCGGAGCTTTGCCAGATTAAGTATGGTGAGAGATGCGTGTGGCCTCACTGTGTTTTCTTTGCTTTCCCACGTTTTGCTACCACAACTGCTTACGTCGTCTGAGTATATTAATCAGAAAGAATAGACTGAACATATAGCAGCCATTAATGTTTCTTCTTTGGAAAGCACGAGATTACTATTTTCTATGGGCGGTTAATTGAATGGTTAATTAGTAGACATCTCAACTGCATAATAGATGGAAACAATCTTAAGGGTAACATCTTCTAGACCAAAACACAGGAACCCCATCCCTAACGCACTGCTACAGCGCCTCCTATTCCCAAGTTCTTGCTTAATTATTTATACACTAATATGTATGTTTTATTTATACTGCCGAACCATGAGGTTCTGCTTTGTTCTGTTTCCATATATATATATTTTACGCAGCAAGGTTTTCTACGTGCGCTGACTGTTTGTGATGACGAACAGCTTCATTCTTCAGTTTATTCATTCATTTATTTGAGCTTCATGGATTTTGAGGGTTTTCCCCCTTAAATTCCACAGAATTTATGTTTTATGTTTCAGGAAATTATAAATATCTTTGCATAGGTTACACTGAGACAGCTGGAATTGAAACATGCTTTTTTGTAATGTTTAGGAAAGCAGAGCACCCCACGAAGTAATCCCTCCCCCCCCTCCACATGCTGGTGGTGCCGTTTTATCCGAATATAACACTCGCCGTATCGTTATCTTCATGGACGCCCCCAGGGAGAAGGTTTGAATGGGTTTGGATGTACTGGTTTGCGGGATATTACCAGTCGCCTCAGGGTCAGTCACTCTCAGTAACAGATATGGTCGCGGTAATGGCCATTGTGGCTTTGGTCGCGTGATTTTTATTTATTTATTTTTCCTCCCCAGAATCGGATCTTACTTTATTGGCTGGGTACTCCTGCATGTAGCCTAGAAATTGTATTGGTGGTATTAATGCATAAATAAAAAAATAAAATAATAAGACACAAGACATAAATAATAAGAAAGAGATTTATTGTGCCTGTGGTAAGTACTACCCACAGAGGCAGTATATTCTCTGTCGGACACACAGACACACACACACAGTGCTCAGCGTTTCAGCATGCTTTGTAAGGCTTCTGCCACATACCGCTCAGTGTGTGCCTCTTGGCTGACCAATGCACCTGTCTCTCAGCCGAGGACAGGAACATATTTCCATGTTGAAAAGCACCCACAGAGGGGGGGTTCAGTTAATTCAAGGGCGCATTCAAGCTCTCGGACCAAACAGACCCCTCAGAGGTGTGGTCCATATGCTGTCCATTTGTCTCCACTGTTACTGGGAACCAATACTAGATCATTCTGGAGCAAAACCACTATGAATAAAGTTTTAGACTGGACCTTCTTATCATGTCCCCCTCCCTCATTTGTACAAATGAGTTCAGAAATAAGATTCACATGAAAGTGACATGAAAACCCAGCTTTGTCCTGTAACTGTACAACAAGAGAGTGTAGATAAAGGTTAAATTACATTTTACATGAAGTTTGGGCAGGGATACTTGGTGAGGGAGAGGTAGATAAAAGGCGATAAAAATACTATTCAGAAACGGTATGCAAATAGCATTTTACAGTGTGCATGGTAAGTAGTTTGTAAATGGCAACATTTATGGTGTCCATGGTGGGTGGTGTGCGAATGGCAGTATATACAGGGGCCTGGACGGTGTGCGGAAGGCAGTTTATGCAGTGCGCGCGGTGCTGGGCGGTGTGCGGACGGCAGTTTATGCAGTGCGCGCGGTGCTGGGCAGTGTGCGGACGGCAGTTTATGCAGTGCGCGCGGTGCTGGGCGGTGTGCGGACGGCAGTTTATGCAGTGCGCGCGGTGCTGGGCGGTGTGCGGACGGCAGTTTATGCAGTGTTTGTGGAAGGCATTATATACATACTACACAGTGTAGTTTCCCTGGGTTTCTCATCCATTTTGCTCCATAGACAAAAAAAGAAATATTGTGTTTCTCTTAGCACAGAAATTACTTCACTGTCTGCCTTTCTGGTATTTTTTAATTCTTACTTTGTCCCAGGCAAATACCCAGCATGATATTTTTATCATGGAAAAATTAGACCAGGGAGGCTATTAGAGTGTATTATTCACAGCCATTTAAGGAATTAGATATATGGCTGTTTGTGGTTAGAATGCCAGAGCCTACACTTTAATCTACTCTACATCCTAGGATAAAATATTCAGGGATTCCTAAGTGTTTATTTGCATTTGTACAATGATATACTTGCTTGCATGCCTCCCTGCAGACTCCAACAACATATAACAACAAAGAACAATAAAGAGCAACAGATTAACGAGAGGAATAAATCGAATTCAATATACATACACATGTACAATAACATGCAAGTAGGACAACAAGGTTGTCAGGGTAGTGTCAGTGGTTAATAAATGATAGTGGCCTTACCTGTCTAGTTTTGTTTTTATGTAAATGAATCCTTACTTAGTGGGGAAGAGAATGAACCTTTCCTGGGATGAAATGATAAGAATCAAAGGTAAAAAAAAAAAAAAATAGGTCATTTTCAGTGTTTCATTGGTCGCTCACTGCTTATTGGTTACACTGTGTCCAATCAGTTGCCGCTTGACTTGAAAGCCTGTGATGACGAAGTGCCTCATTTTCTCCATAGAGCCTCATCAAGCCGCCGGCAAAGCATGCAGGCGTAATTAGAGTGCTTCTGAGTGCAAGCCAGGCAGAGTTTAGCATTTCTTATCTGTGAAGGTCTTGTGGGAGATTAAGAAAAATGAACTCCCTTAAATTTTAAACAATTATATACTTTTTCTGAATAGTCAGTGGGTATTTTAAAGATCCATACGTTTTTTTGGGGGGCCCAGAGAAGTACGATGGATTTCTGTCATTTATTTGTATGGATTTCCCATTTCACAGCACTGTTATAGTTTTGGTGTCAATTTTTGCGAAAAAATATTTTGTCTCCTAGCTGGCACTACTGCTTTTGAAATACATGCACTTTATGTCCAATGCCTGTTTAGAACTTGACTAATAGAATAACAGTAATGAGGGTGGGGGGCCCCCATGACGAGCATATTAGTGGGGTGACCAGGATCCCACTCTGGAAACAGGCCTGTGTAGGGAGCTCGAAGGCAACCCATAGGGCCCGAAAGGGTTACATGGGCACACCACCTGCAGGGGGCGCGGTGGGGGTCGGGTACAGAGTGATTAGGTGATAGTCGAAGGCAGGGGCCTCGGCAGACCGATCGTTGGTGACCAAATCTGGCTATAGGTACATGGAATGTAAACTCTCTGGTGAGAAAGGAGCCTGAGCTGCTGTGGGTGGCACAGATATACCAACTTGATACAGTTGAATTGGGGTACAGGCATAGACTGGTGTCTTCGTGTACCCAACACCAGCTCAGAGTATCTGACCTTCTTAGAGACCTTGTACTGTGCTCCTGCTGGACATTCCATTGTGTTCTTGGGGTTGTTAGCGCTCACATGGGTAACCACAGTGAAACCTGGAGGGGTGTGATTGGGAGGAATGACCTGCACGCTCAGAATCTGAGCAGTGGTCAGTTATTGGACTTCAGTGCTAACCACAGTTTGTCCAGAACGGGCACCGTGTTCATAAGTGTACCCTAGGCTTCAGTGCAATGATCAATTTTGAAACTGTATTATCAAATCTGCATCAGCATGTTTTGGACACTCAGGTGAAGAGAGGAGCTGAGCATGATCACCATGGTGGTGAGTTGGCTAACAGTGGAGGAAGATGCTGGATAGACCAGTTACCCTTATTATGCCTTTGGGTCTGTACTTGGAGCATCTGGCAGAGGCCTCAGTCTGGGACATCTTCAACTCTCACCTCCAGCAGAACTATTCCTGCATCCCAAGGGAGTCAAGGGACATTGACCTAGAATGGGCCATGTTCCGGGACTCCATTGCTGAGGTAGCATTGAATAGCTGTGGCCGTAATGTTGTTGTGGCAACCCCCGTACCCAAAAAGGGAGCCGTCAGGCTGAAGGGTGGAGGCCTTTGGAGCTTAGTTAGCGTGTGGGATACCTGAATCAGCTGACAGGTACCAGCAGGCCACGCGGAATGTGGCTTTGGCAGCTACTGAAGCAAAAACTCGGGTGTGGGAGGAGTTTGGTGAGACCATGGAGAAGGACTTTCAGTCGGTCTCAAAGATTCTGGTTAATCATCAGGTGATTCAGGAGGCAGAATCAAGGCTTTACCCATGTTGTATACAGCAGGGATGGAGATTTGTTGATCTCAAATGGGGATATAGTCAGGCGGTGGACGGAGTATTTCGAGGATCTCCTGAATCCCACTGATGTGTCTTCCTTGGAGGAAGTAGAACTGGAAGACTTGGAGGAGGACTTGCCTATCATGAGGACTGTGGTCACTGTGTGATAGTAAGGCTCCAGGGGTGGGTGAGATCCACCCTGAGTTCCTGAAAGCTCTTGATATGTTCTAATTTGAGGGGGGTCACACTCCTCAGGCTCCCTGGGAAGGTCTATATTAGGGTACTGGAAAAGAGGGTTCTTCTGTTGGTCTAACCTCGGATTCCGGAGGACCAGAACTCTGGACCAGCTCTTCAACAAGGATATATGGGAGTATGCCCAACCAATCTGCATGTGTTTTGTGAACTTGGAAAAAGCATATGATCGTGTCTCTCGGGGGTTCTGTGGGGGGTGTTTCAGGAGTATGGGGTATGGGATCTTTTGTTGGCCATCAGGTCCCTGTATGAATGGAGTGAGTTTTGTTTGCATTGCCAGCAGTAAGTCAGACTCGTTCCTGGTGTTGGATACTGCCAGGGTAGCCCTTTGTCACCAATTCCATTCATAACATTTATGGACAGAATTTTAGGCGTAGCCAAGGGGCAGAGGGGGTTTAGTCTGGTGGCTTCAGGATCACGTCTTTATTTTTGCAGATGTTGGCTTCATCGGGCTGTGAACTGCAGCATCCACTCGGGCAGTTTGCAGCTCAGTATGAGGTGGTTGGGATGAGGATTAGCACCTCCAAGTGTGAGGCTATGGTTCTCAACTGGAAAAGGGTGTATTGCCCTCTCCTGGTGAGGGATGAGTGAGTGGAGGAATTTAAGTATCTCGGGGTCTTGTTCACGAGTGTGGGAGGAAGGGAGGATGAGATCAACAATCGGTGCAACATCCAGAATAATCAGACACTGTACTGTTCTGTCATGGTAAAGAGAGAGCTGCTCCGAAAGCAAAGCATTCAGTTTAGCAGTTGATCTATGTTCTTATCCTCACCTGTGATCATGAGTTGCAGGAGGTGGCTGGTGTGAGGGAGGTCTGGGCATTTCTGCTTAAACTGCAGCCCCCGCGACCCAAATTTGGATAAGCGACAGAAGATGGATGGATGGATGGAAGGCAGAGGCCAGTTTTGCATGTTTGATAAAGTATTTCTCAATGGGGATCTGGAAATTTTTTCACCGAACAGGACAATTTTCACATTTTACTTGTAATATTTATATAGTTACTAAATTACTGCCGTAGGGGAAGGTTCACCTTTTCTGACTGTAATGTAAAATATTTATGCTCACTGGCAAAGGAGCTCTTTGTGTAATGTCCAACACATAGTGATGCCGTGAGCATTCGTTTATGTAATTGAATAGTTCCCCAGGAATTTCACAAGGATCCAGGATGCAGCTGCCAGTAGCATCATATTTAGTGAACTATCTGATCAGTACCACTGACCACAAATGATCTGCTTAATGAGTCAGTAGGTGAATGTTTGCCTCTGTGGTGACCTGTGTGAAGCCCTGTGGAGCACCAGTGAGGCATGCGGGAGCTTTTTATAGTCTTATAACCTTCTCCTCAGATCATCCCAGAATGGCCAGACCCACGGCATGCTTCCAGGACGCCGGACATGGAGTAATTAGAAGATCTGGGCTTATCTCATGACCAGCTTTGTAGTAGCCAAGGTCGTGACGGTGCTGGATAACACCACTTAGCTCACGAGTCACGGTCACATCTGCGTTTCCCGTTTCCTCTGGGTTGTAACTCTGACTCATACGCTGCAGGCTTTATAAACCTTGCCTGGCTTATCGGGCTCCATAATGTAGAAGGCAAACACACAAGATTTGTCTGATCTTAATGTGACTATTAATCACAAATATTGCTGAATATTATCTGCATGACGGAAATGTTTATGGCAGATAAACATGCAAAAACACCACATTCCTGATAATGTAATGTGACCGCAATTATGCACAAATGAAATAATGCCCAGATTTTTAAATATGTCCAAGACACTGTAGGTCAGAGTGAAGGGTAGCAATGAAATACATTTGCATTCGACTGTATGGACATATTGCCTCGTGCCCATTGCTTCTGGGATAGGCTCCGGACCCCCCGCGACCCAGTAGGATAAGAGGTTTGGAAAATTAATGGATGGATGGACATAATAACTGAATAACATTTTATTAATTTTAATAAGGGCAATACAGTCCATTTATATGCATAATTTTATATAATAGGTGGAACAAAACAAGACAGGGGTCATTGGCTTGACAACCTCAGTTCAAGGCCCAGCAAATGCGCGATTCCCACACATCCCCCAGCCTGCTCCTCCAGCCCCTAAAATAGGCCCAGGAACACTGTCTTAATCATCTAAAGGGCTTTTGAGGTTTTAATCTCGGTGAAAAAGAACCCACAGCCGTAGAGTGATAAATGAGGCAGACTTGTGATGTGTTTAAGAGTGTAACCTCCGAATCGATTCCAAAGGGATGTTTATACTGCAGCTTAGTTTATAGTATCGATACACGGCCGATACATTGGCATTGATTAAGGAGTTATCATCACAAGTTGAAATTTAAAGCTTCCAGATTTTCTAATTTTTTTTTCATGGCAGCCGGTGCATCTGTGTTTCTCTGGTATCAGTGACATGAATGCTTTTCAGATGGATGTAGCGTAGTCCTGTTATACTTTGTAACTCATTGGCCTGAATGATCTGCTGGTGTCTCAGTGCCCCTGGTCCCAAAGTCCCCCAAACTCAGCAAGAAGGTTCCTGCCTAAACAGCAGCTCCAGCTTTATTTGAACCCTTCGGTGCTCAATCTCCTGTCCTCCTAGATCTGTTTTTGTCAGGCTTGACCGTTTAATAGTTCTGGGTATTACTGATGGTTATCTCACACTTTGGGTAATGTATGTAAAGCAGGCATTTGCAGTTGCACCATCACCCATTGGTCTGACAGTTTCCCTGCCTTTTCCTTGGTGACCCTCAGACTGTCCAGTTTTTTGCTTGCTTGCTTGCTTCCAGCTCCCTGCCAGACTGTCCACATTTCCGCAAAAATGTGGACTGTCAGGAGTCCCCATTGACTGGGTGGAGAAACGCTGGTTTATGATATGACAGTTTCAAAGATATTGTCTGTTTCACTTCCTAGTTCAAATAACCATTCTAGCTTATCTTGGCTTCCTCAAAGGAATGAGGCCAAATCACTTTTATATTTAGCCAGCTATTTCATTGACTGGATGAGTGTTCAGAGGACAATCCTTTAGGAATTATCAAGAACCATGTCCAAGCGCTGTTTTGGCTCTATACCCTACAACAAGCTACAGACAATTTTTATTCAAGTATTGTTACATGAACAGTACTATACTAGGATCTATGCTTCTACGTATGTTATCAGAAATGGAAGCAGTTAAGATACGATGATATAGTTCTCATCAGAGACGCGAGGTCATATTTCTGTGATGAGAAGGGAGTAACCAGTACACTCATCGTAGGTTTCCCACAGAATTGTGTGCTGCAGTGAGTATTTCCCTGCATTCATCTGTCCTCCGGGGCCCCTGTGGTTTACTATACTGTAATTGTCAAGTTAACATGGGCGACTGGGCTTGGGTTACGTTTTGTCAGAGCCTGGCCTGCTCTACCCTGCTGCCTGCTTCTCCAGTTTAGGTTTTCAGCCAGTGGGATAAATGCGACAGGATTTAAAGCGTGGAATGGGGTGTTTGAGTCTGACTGAGGAAATGAGGTAAGAATCCTGAGTCATTCTTGGCTAGAAGCACAGCCAAAACAAACAGAGGCGTAATAATTGATGGAAACGGACACACACTCCGAGGAAGGTTTCCATACACTCCCAGGCGTAGGGCAGGTTTTTGCAATTTAGTTGTGAAAAAAGTGTTTGACTTTATGGTGGCGGCCGAGCCTTACGACCAGAACATGCCATAGTTTTGCCGTATTATTCTGCAATTTGACTATACATGAAATTTCAGTAACAGTGCATGCAAAGCATAACAACTAATGCACACTGGTGAACACTGCAGGGTTTCTGTTTTTTTTTTTTTTCTTTTTTTTAATGAATACAGAGTAGCTGGATTTCAGTTTGTGCTTGTTAATTTACAAAGAGGAATGTAGCAGTTCCGCACGCAAAGTAGAGCCAATCCAGTGGGGGAATTAGGAATGGTGTGACCCCAGTTAATTACGGCGTTGTTTTGTTGCCGAGTTTCAGTTGATGCAGCGTTTTTAATTTGTTGAAAGGCTTTGAGTTCATGCTAATCCCTTCCCCACAGCATGGATTGAATATTGAAATCACCCACAGACACAAAGGCACACATAGGTAAGGGGTGTGTGTGTGTGTGTG
>JAODJX010000037.1:5953259-5973097 GCA_026776945.1 Isichthys henryi | reverse complement strand
CAGCCTGGGGGCAATAAGTATGCCCACCCCCGCTCGGCGCCTCTCCCCGTGGGCAACTCCAGAGTGGAAAAGGGTCCCATAATAATGTTTAAAAATAAACAAACAGCTTCATGTTAAGGTGAAACTGAGTTCTTAGCAGAGTGTCCATAAAGTGTAAACGTTTTTTTTTTTCTTTCAGGTATCTGTTAGACTGCTTCGGCATAGCAACATTATTCAGACCATTACTTAAAAGACTGAATAGAGAAGTTTATTTATGGCTCTGCCGAACAGTCAGTATTGTTGAGCTGGCAGGGAAGCATTCAGAAATAGAAATAGTGGCAACAGGTATTATTTAATAAAGTGATTATTGTTTTACGATGCAGGTGGCCTCAAAATAAATATATGCTGTCTATAGAGTTGGGTAATTCACATCCAGAGAGTAAAAGTCCAGACCAGGATTTTGTTTCAACCAACCAGTTGAGCATAAAGAGTCACAGTCACAAAGTACTCAATTGGTTGGTTGAACCAAAATCCTGGTCTGGATTTGTACTCTCCGGACCTTAAATCTCCGCCTCTGCGAAAAGTCTAGCTAACCATATATTACCCATAAACAATCAAATTATTTCATGTAGCGGATTTTATTCTGGAGTCTCAGAAATCTATGACTGACTTTATTCCTGAGCCGCTTATCTCATGCATGTTCGGCCAAACTGCCTTCCACGCCAGTGTACAGTTGTAATTAACTTCATGACAAACAGGTTTTATTGAAGCAACAGGAATGCCGCTGATAGCAGTCAGTCATTTCAGTCAACGTTGATTTGTGAAAAGGTATCGTCTCTATGTATGAATTTACCAGGACAGGGACACTTTGAGAAGTTGTCCCTCGTCAGAAGGTCCCCAGGGATAACAGCAGATATGGCAGTGGTGCGTCTGTGTGTGTATCCGAGGTTTTTGTTCCCTGTTGCCGACCCTTTTCCCCGAGTTTTCTTCTGCTGGGCTCCAAACCCTAAATATCACTCTAATTTCAGGGGCAGGAACACAACCTGCTTCTGCTCTGACAGCACCTCCCTCACCCTCAAAGTTACCCTGCAAGTCAACCTTTAAATTGTCACTTGGCCATTGTTTAGACTCGCCTAATGTGTGCTGTAGGATTCAGGGTCTAGGTCCAGTCCAAATGGGCTGTTTATCCCTGTGGCTAATACTTTGATCTGAACCTGAAAAATAATGTTGAGATAACTAATTGCTGGCCTTAAGGTTGCACAAATATAGAATGTGATCGTGACCCATATTCACAAGATTTTTCCTGCAGCCGTAACCTGACCCAGATACGTCACTAACATTCTGCACGCAAATGACTGTACGTGCTTTTTATAGGGGACAGTAACCAGTGATACAGGATATCACTGTAAATGTAACCGTTTTCACAGCTTTTTGATACCGACCCCCCCATAACTCTGATCAGGATATTCCATTAGAAAATGGATGGATGGTTCGGTACGACCTGCTGGCCAGATCAATTTCTCCAATAATCCATTAAAAAATGTCATCCATTAAAACATGGTACGCACATCCAGTTTCTTCCTGCGGCAGAAAAACATTTGATTAAACATCCATGAATTACTGATCATGGTGACCCTCTAGTGGAAAACCGGGATGGAAGATGAATGAATGGATGAGAGAATGAGTGACAAAAATACAACCTCTGAATTTTAAACTATTCGTTTAAACAGTGAGTATTACTACTGCTAATACTAATAGATGTTGTGTTCAAGTCTTTGAAGATGTACAGGTTTTTGGCCAAAAACTTTGAATAATAAGCCTATAATGAAATCTAACACGACTGTTATTGTAGCTTTCATGGGACATGAGAATAATTATGCAAAAGTGGCCCCTGTTGACACTGGGAAGCTCGCATTTGGCTTTCCACAGAAAATAATTGCCAAGGCCTGTGCTAGATAGTTATCACAACCTAACTGGTTAGAACAACGATGCTCCTGTCTCACTGGGATCTGGCTGGTGGCAGAGAGTCACAGAAGCTTAATGAAATCTGTAAATTTGATCCACAGTGGGATTCTCGAAGCATGTAGCCAGTAATGGTCCCATTATCTGTACGAGACTGCAAGACAAAGTCCCTGTTCAGTCTAGAAATTGCTCTGTCCCTTGTCATGGTCACTAACATGGTGTGCATGAGTGGGGTTTGGGTGATGGGGGTGGGGGAGGAGTTTAGGCACCGGGGGGGGGGGGTTGGGGAGAAATCCCAAAGCAGGCTGATGGTTACGCGTAAGACAGCGAATCACCCCCTTACCCCCAGGAGAGAAGGACAGTACTTAGTTTGGGTACCCCCCTCTCCACACACACACAAAGGGAGTGATTTATTAACAGCATCTCCTCCCCCCACCCGACTCCCTCATAAACATCAGTATGAATGGGGAAGGCGGGGGGAAAAGATGAAACACACTGTCACGGCATCACTGCAACTCTGCCAGGGGTGAAAGGTACCAAAAACATGGTGATCTTTAGTACACGTGTATCACTAACATTCTTACAGAGTCACACGTACCCAGGCATGCATACGCCATTGTGAAAGCAGCTGAGAGCATGGATAACCAATGAAAACAGGCCCCATGACACATTCTGGCATCTGTATGTGGTGCTGAGCGTGGACACGGAGGACGTCTGTTTTGATAAACATGGAAAATCACCCAGTGTGAACGATGCGAACATTGCATGCCTTTCTGTGTGTCCACTGTCTCTTTATTAAAGGAATTCTGCTTTGTTTGCACCAGTGCACTGGAATGTGTATGATTTTTTCAGATCTCGTTTGAGGTACACACATGATTAGAGGTGAGAGCAAAGCTTGGTGTCAGACATTCATCCAGCACCCCTAGATCACAGGCTCATAGATGTGGCCACTCTGCCAAAGCGCAGGATTTGAACCAGAGTCCATCAGATCACAAGCACAGAGGCCCGACCTGTTGAGCCACACAAAGAGTGATGTGATTGCTGTTCTAGTCAACTTCAGAGGTGGATCAACATGTATGGGTTGGGCATCTTCTTTCCCAACAGGTGGTCTGTGCTCATGCAGATGTTTCACCTACAAGACGCGCAGCCTGTGTTCACTGTGTCCATGCTGGCGATCTAGGCCATAGTGGGCTGCTTTGGCGTACACAGTCACATCATCCCCCGATGGATGATCTTTGTCCGCTTCCATCCGCTACCTTTCTCCCCATGCCAACCCAACCAAATATATCTGGTGTTAATCTTCCTGAAGGATTTAAATGCCCACTTTACTCATTCAGTCAACGGTAATCCAGCCGTAACTTGTGTGCATGTCTCTTTGTTCATGTAACTAAAAAGCTATTTGCAGTAGAAAAAGAAAGCTAAACCCCCATTAGAACTGTTTGTTTTTTTTTCCCTGGCAATAATGGATGGATAAATAATTAATTTCTCTGATGACAGAAGACCGCTGTCAAGCAATGAATAAATAGGCAGATGATTAATTTGGAGAACACGATAAATTCTCCGGTTTTGGTAAAGGGTGCCCTGAATCACACCATCAATCTGCTGCCACTTGGCTGGGCATAAAAGATACACATTCAACGCTTCTGTTTACTGTCCTGAAACTGTTCTGGATCTCAACCACTGCAGTCACTTTCACTGCACTGAGTCACTAAGATACTTTGTATCACTGGTCATTTTCGATGTGCTACCCCTTGTTTATCTCATATAATTATTTGTATTTATTTACTGTATTATGCATATCTTTTGGTTTTATTTCACTGTACTATTGTTGAGCATGTTATTTTGTAGTCCAATAGGAGGGTTTGCAAGGATGAATTTCATTGTACTTGTTAGTACATTATACTGTGTGCACATGACAATAAAGCTTTGACTATTGAATGCTGTTTTTGTGTGGCTTTGTGTAAGCAAGTTAACAGATGGGAGCACACCTTGTTCTGTGGGAACCAGGAGCTGTACTCCAGTGTTTCCAAATCCAGTCCGCGTGGGACCTGCAGACAGTCCACATTTTTGCTCCCTCCTGGCTCCCGGTTGGAAGCAAAAATGTGCACTGCCTGTAATCACAAGGTTCCCGGTTCAAACCCAGCCTCAGCACGTCTGCGGGTCCTTAAGTATGGCCCTTAACCCCCAGCTACAGGTGGCAGCCCTTCGCGGACAACTTATTCCACAAAGAGCAAGCTGAGGGAGGCATAAAAACAATTTCCCCACAGGGACTAATAAAGAACTGATTATTATTATTAAAGGGAGCTAAAACATGGACTGGCTATGGGTTTCTGAGGACTGGATTGGGAAACACTGCTCTGCTTAACTGGGAATCAAAGACAATTCCATAATAAAGGACACCAATGAACTTTAATCATTCAGATAATGCCATTTGCCATATTCCTTTGGTTCCTATTTTCAGTGTTTTTCTTACATTATTTTTAAATCTTAATTGGCCTCCTTTTATTTCATGTTGAGACTATGGCACATTTGGGACACATTTGATTAGTTGCTTAGCAGATTCTTCAATGTGAGTTTTATAGCTTTTAATGTACTTGTACTTTACTGTAAAAGTGCAAATAATCCATGAATGTAACTGCAGCCCTTGGCCTAAGATAGTCAGAGAACTTTCCTCGGATGTGAACGGGCTGCCTTGGTTCAGTGCACTTCAATGGCTATGCTAACCGCTGCTTCAAGGATGGACATGTTGGGAGTTTCAGGCCAACCATGCTCTCCAAATCCACGACAGGGTTAAGTGGAAGCAGCGTCTGGCTCTGTCTATGATCAGAAGGTCGCTGGTTCAAATCCCAGTGCTTGGCAGAATGATTTCACTGTTGGGCCCCGGAGCACAGTCTTTACCTACCAATTACTCCAGGGACCACCTGACCCTGCTTTATGAAAAAAAATACATTGCTTTGGATAAAAGAGTCTGCTAAATAAAATATGAATGTAAAGAGAAAAAACAGCCTGCCCCCCCCCCAGCCCCGAGAGAAATCCACTCTCCACAAACTGCTCCCAGCAGAATTCTGCAAAGAACTTGCCCTCAATTCCCTCCCCCTCCATTCGCATTATCTCTCCCCCATACCTCCCCAGTTTCACCTGGTCATTCTTCCCTCCTCCCCTCCCCCGTACCATCACCACACCCCAGCCCTATCACTCACCGCCCTGTGGGGTTTCCTCCCTCACAAGCATATCAGCTTAACCTTCCTCACCTCGAAACCCAAACGCACACCATTCTCAGGAAAATAGGGCAGAGAGGGCTGCATAGCTGCAGAACACCTGCGCGTGCGATGTTGTGACACGATGCAAACGACCGAGCAAACGAGCATAACCTGTGGGTGAACCACACTCAGGTACCAGGAATTATAGCATTCTGTCCTGGAGACAGGAAGGAAACACCAGAACGAGAGGCTATTTAACACCCACTCTATTGAAACTGCGCTTTCTGTCATCTAACTTCCTACAGGCTTGTTAATTTATAAGAATATTTGTTTGCTTTTGTTTGTTTGTTTAACTACTCTTTTTGTGGACATCCAGGAGCTGTCAGCCATTTGATGTTTCCTAAGAGTTCCCCCTTCCCACTCTGTCCAATCAGATTTCAGTCAGATCACGTTACTGGTTTCGACTGATACCAGCTCAGTGTCTTCTGTTAAGGATGTTCTATCAGTTTTTTCCTTGACCTTTAGCTAATTTTTAATCCCAGTAAAATGTGAAGGCAAGTCAGTGGTATTCCACAACCCTACCATTAGTACGACTGAAGACTAATTATTCTCTTCAGTGATACCTGACGGACTTCTGTTTGAGAACTGTTTGGTACAGAAAGGAATATCACTGGAACGCTGACTGCTGTTAGGACTGTGAACCCGTTTGCCGTCTTCTGCTATAATGTTTGAGAAGGTACCCAAAAAAACAATTCCAGCCTGCAAATGTGCCAGTTTCCCAGTCTCCTACAGACTGGCTGGCTAAGATAAATCCCAACACTAGTAGTGGAATTTTCTCAACAAACGGAGTTGTTTAGATGAGCAGGAGACCAGACATGGAGGGCGAGATGAGGAGAGGCCAAGGCTTGACCTCAGTGACCGTGTTTCTCTCCAAGCTTCTGCAGGGTTTGTTTAGTTTTCATTCTGTGTGTGGGGGGGGGGGGGCGGAGGGGGGCAGTAGCCTTAATGAGCCTGCCTCTGCAGAGTGGACAAAAGCAGTGAAGAAGAAGATTAATCCTCTGCCAGGAGAAAGAAAACAGACCAAGTCTTGACAGGGTCTCTGCCTGTCTGGTCCCCGAGCCCGATGGGCACTGTGATGTCCATCAAAGGCGAGCAGGAGTGACGAGGAGCATGGAAGATCTCTTGAGAGCCTGCTGAAGTAGTGAGATGCGTCTCGTGGTGGAGTGAGGGGAGGCTGAGGTTGGGGGTCACCAGGGGCGGTGGGGTCATCCTCACCCCCCAGCAAGCTCCAGCAAAGCAACAGCTGATGCCAGAGCAATTTCCTCCCCCAGCCCACGCAGGGCAGCTCCTTTCGCATGGAAATAGATCAGAGTTTTTGTTGCCCGTGTCTCTTTCTCTCTTTTCTCTCCCCCTCTTTGCCGAGCTCCGTCTCAGTCCTAATTCATGCATGAGGCTGTGCTGGCAGTTGTTATCTGAGTTTATTCATTTCTAAAACATATTATCAGTTCCCTCTCCCCAAATGATCTTGCCATTTCCTATTTCGCCGTGGGTTGTAAACCGTCTATTTTTTGCTGACTATCTGTGCTGACATCAGCTCAGTTCTGCCACAAAGAAAGGACTGTTTTCTACTTTCACTCTGACTCTCAGACTGCTGCAGTTGTGTATTTCCCACAGTGCACTGTGTTTTTTGACTGGGTAGTATCAGGTCAGTCTCAGGAGGGGGGGAGGACACACACACACACACACACACACACCATCCATTCCACCTCTCAGATCAGTTTGTGAGATGAGAGTTTTATTTGTGGTGCAATTCACAGGCCCATTTTCGCCCAGTACTCGAAAAGGTGTCAAAAACATGAGAATTTGACGTAGAAAGATTTTATTTCTTTATGAAAAAGGAGCATGTTCACGAGAGCACCAAAAATGGTTCATCTAGCATGAAAATAAAGTAAATTAATGGACTTTGACTAACAACGTTAATCAACACCACCCTAAACGAGGTGGTGACACTGTAAAATCAATTGCTGGTTTATTTTCTGACAGTCCTCCCAGTGTTTTCCATTATGATTTAGTCCCTTTGTTTTTGAATACATACACCATACTACAACAATATTAAAAACAAAAAAGCGCCAATATCTAAACATTAGATTTGTGAATTATCCTGAAGTGCTGTGAAATCTAATAGGACCTTCCATGCCAGAGCTTCCACAAACAGTCTCGCATGAACTGCCTGGATGTTCACACTGGGGCAGCTCTCACCTTTGTGTCTGCCACTGTGGGCGTGTGAATGCGAGGCCTCCCTCCCACCCCAAGGGTCACCAGTTGGACCCCCTGCTTCCTGGGGACAGCTGAACCGACATAGTTCAACCCTTCGGCTGCCTCCACCAATTACAGGCTGTTTATGGGTGTTTTGTTTGTTTATTTGTTTTCTTATTTGTCTTTCTGTTTGTTGTTTGTTTGTCAGTTTTTTTTTTTATTGCTGATATTACACTCTCTCTGCCAGGCACTATTCATTGTAATGGCTAAAGTATAAACAGAAAGCTTTATATTTATTTATATGCATATGTGTGTTATGTACTGTACTGTACACCATTATAGTGCATAATTTTATGTCAGCTGCTAATACTTCATGACTTGATGTTAATGATGGTAATAGTGTAATAAGTTTATTTTATCGATCTTTGCTGGAAACCTTGAGTTGCTAGCATGGGAGAGCAGGGAAGGGTAACGGAACATGCCGAGGAGGACATACCTCTTTGTGGTGGTACCTGATCAGACTAGCTGGTCTGATCCTCCGATCTCCATCACCTACACTTCCATGCCCTTGTTTCTGTTCAACAGCAGCTTTAGGAAAAATCCACTTGTCCACACTGCCTTTGGTGGCATTAGGTAAACAATAGGGGTCGTCACGTCATGTGACTTAACTTCCCCGTCAGAGGGAAACTAGTTGCTTGAGGTTAGATATAAGTATCCTTACTTGCATGAAGCTGATTGGATCAAGCAGTACACAGAAGATCCTGTTTTTCAAAAGCAATTTTGAATGACTTTATGCTGCGTTCCATTTACCTTGGAGGTTGGATCTCGTGACTGGGAATGACGTCACACACAAGTTAACCACGTTCCAGTACGGCAAGTCGGAGAACCATTTTGCAATACCAGAGACCTTTTCAAAAAGCAAGATTTCATGCTTAACCGGATAATTTGTTAGATTTAATTTACCCAGTTGAAATGGCCTTTATCTTAGTTCACTTCCATTTAGCCCAGACTACCTTAAATTCAATAAGTTGTCTGGCTCAGCAAGAAATTCTGCTTTCAAATGGGCCCCAGTTGTAGCCCAGTTAATTGTTAACCACTGTTAGCAATATCAGTTGACAATGACATTACGTGGTATTTTGCGCATATTAACATTGCAGCAACACATCCACAGAAATCAGTTGGACAGTTCTGTGTGTACAACCGATTTAATAAGCCAGAAGTAAAACACAAGTGCTAATAAACAGTAAAAAACTACCGCTTTAACTTCTGTTGATAAAGGCCTTGAAATTCTGAATTCTGAGCTTGGGGTTGTATTGATTCCTCAGAGTTTGCGGGTCAGAATTCCGACTTCAGGGGGCGTACCAGTTGAAATTTCTGACTAGAAACTCGGAATATACAGGTTACAAGTTCAAATGGAGCATAGCATTCGCTCTCCACCGCAATATGTCACCTGTTTCCTCATTGTACACACTTCCTCATTATACTATCATTTTCATTTCACCCTTTTTATTTTTCAAAGGATCCCTGCCGGCTTTTTCTTCTCTGCTGACTCATCTTATGCTTGAAGAATCTTAATTCCAGGGCCTGTTTCATGTCTCATCTTTTTCAACCACCTCATTAGACCAACTCTCGCATTCCGTGGGAACTTTTATGCCGAGATGAACATAAAAAGCGGCAGCATGCGGAGGGAGAGTCGCATGGATTCAGACTCTGCCGAACATCCTCACTCTGCAAAGTCTGCACCTGACCAACGCTTTGCTTAGAAGCTGAAGCCTTACCTGGGAACAAACAACCTGACGCGTGTCGTCTTAACATGCTGACGACTTTCAGGCAACAAAGACACAAGATTTCAGACAGATCTCACACTCTCACCCTTTCTTATGCCCCCCTGGTGCGCTGCAGTAGCAGCAGGTAACAGGAGTGAAGTTAAAAGGTTCTGCTGGTAAAAATAACTTGCTGGTTTTGGAATAGAGATGCCTTCTGTTTTGAACCAGAAGTAAAAATGAGCCATGATTCATTGACATGGCTAGACGTGCAGACACTCAGGATGATAACTCATGGCTATCAAGGCCTCTGCACAGTCACTCTGTACTCTGTAATGCTCTCAGAAGCGTGTCCTCACTACCAGCGGGTATGAAGAGCTTCTCTCCGGCTCCATCCTGCAGCATCTGGATAGTGATGGTGTTACTATTTAATTCATCGTACTTATGGGGCTTCTTTACTGACATGCAGGAACCAAGCCGTACCTGACCCACAACACGGAGAGACACGGTTCCAGCTTGCTTCGGTTTTCCACTGCAGAAGGGTCGGTTCAATAAGGGCGTTGACAGGTTTGGAGAAGTAACATAAAACCAAAGGGATGCTTCTTGACTGTTCACATGATGTGCATTTACTCTGCGCTAATATCTGTGAGAATCGCCCTGTTATGTTAGCATCAAACGCTACTGGAATTAGCATTAGCTTACATAAATTTGCATTACTGTTTTGCTTTTCTCTATTTTTAAAAGTATAAAGTTGGAAATGTTCAAGTCCAGAGTTATCATGAATGCAGTAATAAATGTGCAATACTACTAATAATGATTAATATATAGAATATGCTCTTTTTGTTTCAGTCCATGTATATCGACGCAGAACACTGCTATCTCCTTGCATATCGACCAATCCAATGGCAGTGGTGCAACCAGCTTAGTAAGCAGAGCCATGTCAGTGCCAGTATGGCTTTGGGTACGGCTCTGGTAATTTACAATGGAAAACCGCCATTATTCTCATTTCCCACTTATGCTTTCTGGTGGCCAAAATAGCAGAAAGACGTGGTAGTATTTTAATATCAAGTATCTAATAAGGAGTAGGGACCCCCTTTGCCTATAAGACAGATTTCTTCTCTTGTTTCTACTTATATGATGTTGTGCTTTTTAAATGGTCTTTGTGCATTGGCCTTGTAACAAGCAGGTTCTGAACGTACGGTTCATACACACATCATACACAGAGGTCTCCATTCAATTCTTTGCTAATTGTTATCTGGTTAAATTTCCCCCTGGGATCAATAAATATTATCTAATGTAATCTAAAGGTCAGTGAAATTCACTCTGCAACTACAGTACTATTCCTCTTTGCCAGCACAAGTCTGGCGTACTTGGCTTTTAAGGAATTTAGCAGTTTTTGGGACACACCAGCAATTTGAGCAGCGATGATTTGGAACTTGATAATTAGTTCACGCTGTTTTGAAAACTCATATATCAAAGTATGAATGGGAAGATGTCTTTTACAGGTGACATACATGACTGACTGGTATTCAGTCTAATATGACCATAGTCTCATTTGTAATTATAAATTAGGTGCTTCAAACATAAAGTCTTTTTTCATGTGTCGTTTCCATTATTTTATCCACTTCCCGTACATATTTTAGACAAAATATTGCTGTAGTTCACTTCTGGGAAACGCGTGTATAACCATATTTTACTGCTCAGAAATAAAGCATCTTTTTGGCAGATTGGCTCTGGAGGCACATTGGAATCTTTGGTCAACAGTGTAGATAATTTATAATCCCTAATCCTTTTAGCAGTTGACATAATTCAGGTGTTTCGGCTGAAAAAAGGGAAACCGGAATGTGGAAGAGAATGTGCTACCTTGGGTCAGACCTCACATAGCATTTCATTTTATACTGAGCTTCAAAGGAGAAGCATTTGTTTTAAAGAAATAAAACTGTTTGAAGCTGAATAAACTCAAATACTCCCTTGGCATCCTTCTTTGGTAGGCAGCAGTTAATGTAAGACAAGTGTGCACTGTTGTCTGTCAAAAAGGCAAATTCCTTTAGCTACAAAACAAACCCCTGTACCCCCACCATACATCTTGCCCCAAATGCCCTCTCAGCTGCAGGATATAACATTTGCCCCATATGGCCAGTCCCTTCAAAAGCCCCACCCTTCCTATCCCCTTTAGAATTTAAATGACTAAATACTACTGGCAAATTCCCAGAAGTATTTATGGATATGAAGCAGAACCATTGGGATTGGCTTATTCATCTGTCAATCAATCCTGTTTAAAACTAAACTGTTTATAAACTAATACTACCTTCCTCCAGGCCTTCATAAACGACCTATTGCCAGACAAAAATGCTGTTTGTAGCCTGAGAAAACTCGTCTGGGTGAATTGGGCTGCTTTGCTGACTCCACTCTTGCATCTGGTGTGACACACTTGCTTTAAGACTCTCATAATCATGCAGGAAATTATACGGGAAATCTGTACTATTCCATTACAAACCTAAAATTAGCTACATCGAAAGTATTGGGGTAGTTTACAAACCCTACAGACTATTTACAGGGTAATAAAGCTGTTATATACATGACAACTTAATGAATAAATTCTGTCTGTCTGTTTGTCTGTCTGTGAGTGCGTGTGCAGTCTTGTCTCGAATTGAAAATCTCCTGCCAGCCAGCTGACCAAAGTTGCCAACACTGGTGCTGATACTGTTGGACCTTCTGCTACTTCTACAACTGTAGGATAAGGCTGGAAAGATGTGAAACATAGTTAGAAATGCAGAACTCGATTCTATAATAATTAACTTCATGGACCTTTGTAGCGAGTAGCCAGCAATGGATTCCTTAGAGATGAGTTACCGGTGCTCCTTTGTTCGTTCTTTGATGTACTTAAGTCCTGTTTTTAATTTGAGTGAATCAATTTCCAAGGTAGTTTATGTTAAGCACAATGATTCTTGGACAGTAAACACTACTAAGGGTCACATTTTAAATCCTCGAATGATGCCCATACTTCCGTGTTCCACTTAGAGGGCACGGAAGGAAAGTACAATCATTCGTTTTTCTGGACTGTGATCCAGTAACCTCTGCAGATGATGTCTCTGCACTGTGGGTAGGTCAGCATATGGTCAGGTACCCAGGTTCACATGTTGGGATTTGATTGGACGAGACGCTAAATTTCTGGTGCCTTGTGTGTTTTGGGGGGAAAAAATAACTGTATGGATTCAAGATTTGACAGTTGATTGTTATAGACACAGCAAACAGTCAGCTGCGCTACACAATGAAAATCTTACTCTACTTGTTCTTCCGCCAGCATGAAACATAAATGAAATAGTGACATCTGTCTATTACCACTTTGCAAAGAGCACAATGGCCATTTAAACTTAGGTGGCTCACTGTCTAAATCTACATTCTGTATTTTGCCAAATATACAACATTTAGCTATGTGACATAATCTATGAATTGTGAACTTGTGACCTTCTCTTATCCCTCAATTTAGTTCTTTTTTTTGGGGGGGGGGGGGGCAGCAGTTTCAGTTCTCCACCATGTGTAAAATACCACATAGTGCGAGCTTTTGGTTCCCAAATGTGGTTGCGTTTTTTTTTCCCATCAGTGCATCGGTCAGTAGGCGACATTGCAGCTAAGGACACTGCACGGTACGTATTCTGGGCGTAGCCAGTGTGACATGCTGTCAGAGCAACATGATTAGGGGTCAGAGGTCACATGGGTGAGCAGTGGATAAACAATAGGCTCCAAGCAAAACTGAATGATCTACTGTTTTTAAATCTTTGGGGAGAAAGAGAGAGAGAGCAACGGCCACAATGTGCATAAGGCTTAACAATCCAGCAGAGGGCTATTTCACTGGATGACAGAGACTAATCCCTTCATAAAAGAAACCATATTCTGGGAATTGGTGCCGAAGAGGGTTTAAGAATGGGAAGTGAGTTGGGTTGCCTATTCAGTGTTATACATGCAGACAGTTAATTTGGGGCAGTTCTCTGCAAAAAATAATGACAGTATTACAAGAAGATTTCTGTGGTTTAAACTGACAGTGAAGAAATAACAGTTCCCCGACAAAGGAAGCCATTGCAAACATTTCTCATGTAATGTATTAATCAATATTCATTGGTATTAGTGTGTCTTTAAAGATCTGTATTTTCGCCATATGTCAGAACAAAGAGCTTCCGAGTTAATTCGGGTCTTGCTGTGAATCATGTCGTTTAATTCTGGTTGTATAACGTGCATTTATTACATGGGTACCTCAGTTAGCTGAGTTTTCAAATCATTCCTGCTTAACAATGAACACCAGTTAACACAATGAGTACAGTAGTTAAATATGTGGTTTTCTGGCATTATAAAAAACACTCTATGGATTTGCTGCAATCGAGCAAAGGCATTGAAAATGTTTCATTGATCATTTCAATTCAGAACAAATACAATGATAGTCTCTCTTGAGTTACTGAAACAGAAACTGGTCACAGACGGATGAAACCATGTATAAGCTGCAGGGGACTCAAATATGCTGGAAGACTCCAATGACAAACTGCAGCATCCACTGCATGCAATTAACAGGTAACTGGTAACAGGTAACCCAGTTTTGTTATGCTAAGTTCACACTACACGATTTTAGAACTCATTTTCTGCTCCCTAACAGTTTTTTTTTAAATCACCGGCAAAACCCCCAGTCGGTGTTCGATCAGCGTTGACAAATCGGCGCTTGATCACTATATGTGAACTGTTCAAAGACGTGACCCAACAGGGTCGCTGAAGCATCGCAGGCGTGTCGCAGACACCCATAAGATATCTAGCAGGATAAATATCTGGACCCGGCAGTGATTCCAAATCCTGCAGTGTTAAAAGTGTTGCTACTAGTAACGAGTGCAGTGATGAGCTCCAGCCAATCAGAGCGCAAGACATGGAGTGAGGTGAAACCTGACAGAGTTTAAAAAAGGTGTAAATTAGTGATGGGAAGTTCGGTTCAATTTACAGAAGTCATTCTACTAAACTGTTATTTTAAGAAACTGAACGAGTCAGTTTCAGTGGCACTACATGCTGCAGCACTTTGTTCAATTACTTTTATTGAAAATGCCTGTTTAGTAAAATCTTATTTTTATTGAGCTATTGGTCCTCTCCAAGTCTTGTGAAGGTATAATTAAAATGAAAATCACGTAAGTAGGCTTTAGCATTTTAAATATAAATGAACAGTCGGGGGGGCGGCATGGTGGTGCAGTGGTTAGCACTGTCGCCTCACACCTCTGGGACCTGGGTTCGAGTCCCCACCTGGGTCACATGTGTGCAGAGTTTGGAAAATGGATGGATGAACAGTCAGCCTCCTGAGTACCTTTTTGCAAACATATAATCTAAGTTTCCCAGAACTTTCAAAAGAATATAAACTACACTAAAGCCACAACATTCAGAGGACAACAAATACTGTTTGCAAAGGCTGTTGGGATGGGCAGATGAACATTTAACTCTCAAGTAGACTTTCGGCATAATCAGAAATGGTCACTCTGTTAGTTGTGGGTCATCCATCCATCCATCCATCCATTTTCCAAACCGCTTATCCTTACTGGGTCGCCAGGGGTCCGGAGACTATCCCGGAAGCAATAGGCACGAGACAGGGAACAACCCTGGATGGGGGGCCAGCCCATCACAGGGCACATTCACACACCATTCACTCACACACACACACACCTATGGGCAATTTAGCAACTCCAATTAGCCTCAGCATGTTTTTGGACTGTGGGGGGAAACCGGAGTACCCAGAGGAAACCCCACGACAACATGGGGAGAACATGCAAACTCCACACACACGTGACCCAGGCGGAAACTCGAACCCGGGTCCCAGAGGTGTGAGGCAATAGTGCTAACCACTGCACCACCATGCCGCCCCTAGTTGTGGGTCATGTAGTGCGTAAACCACAATGAGTTCAAGATTCCTGATTACAAGGCAATAATTTGTGTAGTGTGAACGGTATAGCAATCTGACAACGTGGAAAGTCGTGTAGTGTGAGCAATATAGCAATCTGACAATGTGGAAAGTCGTGTAGTGTGAACGGCATAGCAATCTGAAAATGTGGAAAGTCATGTAGTGTGAACGGTATAGCAATCTGACGATGTGGAAAGTCGTATAGTGTAAACGGCATAGCAATCTGATAATGTGTAAGGTCGTGTAAGTGAGAATTTAGCATTAATCCCTATAGCTAACACCCTGAGCATCAGTAGATCGACAGACATTATGGGAATGTCTTTATTCAATGCATTTACGTCTGCTTCTAGTTGCTTATTCACCCATTATTCAATATCCATTATGGCCAGCACAGTAAGTAAGCTAAGTAAGCCCTAATGAATGCTAATTTTGCCTTTTGTGTTTTTATTCCTGGGGCTTTTGTGCAGTGCGAACACTTCAGGGGCCCTTGGACACAGATGGGCACGTGAATGTGGGACCTCCAGCCTTCCGACCTTTATATAGGGGACAGTCGTGGCCTTTGTTGCTCAGTGAGACACATCTGCTGGGGCACCAGGGAGTCCACAGTGTCTTTGACCTCACATACGGTGAGACCACTGGGACTGTGCTGGGGGCTGGGGGAGGGGCAAGTGTCCGATTCACTCTTAGCCTGAAAGCAAGCACCAGCTATGGAAATACAGCCTTGGCAGGTTCAAGATCAGTGCATAGGAATTCTTACTCATACCATACAGAAAGTAGCATGTAGCAGGATTGGACAGCACAAAACAAGACAAAGACACTAAATACCAAAGCAGACAAATGAAAGTGACAGGGGACACGTGAATGTGGGACCTCCAGCCTTCCTGCCTTTATATAGGGGACAGTCATGGCCTTTCTGCAATATTCTGAATAAGTAAATCTGTTTCTTAGTTTATGAGCCGAAAGTGAAGGGGTACTGTTTAAATATAATTATCGATGACTGTTCAGTCTTAAACCATTACATTTTATCTTGTGACAGTCTTATTTAGCAGTTTGTTTTTGCTGACAGTGGGCAGTTACCATGACAACTTGGGGGGTGGAAAGAGGAAGAAGATGGCTGCAGTGAATATTGACATTTCTAATGAGCGATCAACACTTTCCGATGGAAACATTTGTCACGTGCTGACTGTACGTTAACTCTGGAGCCTGTGTGAACTGCGTGACTTTTCCGCTATTGATCAATACTAGGAGTTTTGTATCCGGCGGTGGTCTAGAGTGAGGTCATCGTAATTTAACACCAGACTGTGTCACTGGGTTTTGTCTGTCCATCTTTGTGATCCTGTGCATTTCAAGAACTGCAGTTAACAGTTCAGTATCGGCCCCATTTACGACCATCCAGTGCCTCTCTAACCTGCGATGCAGCCTGTCATTGATTTCCTATTTTCGTTAAAAAAAATAAATTAAAAAAAGCCAAGCGACTATCTCCATGGCAACCAGGGATTTTGGGGATAGTGGAAAAAAAGGAATTGCTGTCTGAAAGAGGTTGCTGACTTATATTAGTACTGCACTCAGAGCTGCAGAATAGCTCCCTGCAGATTTACATTATTTTTCAGGCAGACTTCATATTGGTAATCTATAATGAACTGGGGGCTAAATGGTTACAGTACTGAAATAAAACAACAAAAAAAAACTTCTAAAAGTTATTGAACTAAAATAGGGCCACAACCTCAAATGCTCATGCGGACGGTCCACGGGAAGAACTTTTAACTAATTAATTTATTTATGGACACCCTGAAAGTATCAGGGTAAAAGGTTGTGGGAAGTGTCACAGCAACAGGCTGATTGGTTACAGACCAGCTGTTTGTCTGAAGGAGAGCGGGGGCCATTGGATAGAGGGGAAGATACCCGCCTAAACACAGCAGGCCACAAAGGAGGGTGGCGGGGGGTAGTCTCTGCTACTCTATAGCAACAGTTCCTATTTGGCTACAATCCAGGTCAAGGTTGCCATGGCCACCCTGTGGTATTGTGCGTCAGACAAAGTGTAGATCAATGTTTTGGCCAAACAGATGAGGATACATTGAGCTTCTTCAGCACAGCAGGAAAACTTTGCAGTCACCAAAACATTTTATTTGCGAAGACCAGAAACTGCATCAAAAATAAGGTAGTTAACATTAGAGTGTTCTATGTGAGATCATATTTGGATGTGACACATTAACATTGGTGCTCGCGTTGTCTAATTCATCTCTTCAGTGCTGCTGAAAATGAGTTCCAAGATGACAGAGTTTATTTAGCCACTCGTAGTTTAGTTCCTCTGTAGAGAGTGTTCTGGAGAAACAGAGTAGCGGATTTTGCATTAGAGGTACAGCCTCTTGCTTATCACTTTCAGTATGATGGTGGGGCCAGTCCTTCAGAACAAGGTAAAGGCAGTTCTGAGGCAGTTCAGTTCTGTTCATATGCATGATTAAAAAGTGCCACAATAGAGAAATGCTATTGAAAATAATAAAAGATTTGAGGTACACTCTTGGATTTAATGCAGTTAGAATGTTTTGCATTTGATCATGCAGGATTGAAAAGACGAGAGAGAGAGCTAAGCTGTGCACTGCAGCACTTTTGTAGAGGAAATATGACATGAGTTTGTGTGCTGATGCAGCACAGAGCACTGTATGACCCACCGACGTGCTTTATAAATGATGTGACTCTTACCTTTAAAGGCTTCACCATTTCCGCTGAGTGCACGGAATTTCGACGCCGCTCGTTTCTCGCCAACGGATGTGATCTCGCTAACGTATTGCTGCGAATAACTCAAAAACGGCCTGACTTTCAATGATTGGATAGAGCCTTAATGTATGACAGTTTCACAGGACCGTCTTGCACGTCGATGTACGGTGTACAATTTCCAGACAGCGGCAACTGGCTTGGGAGCTGTCTGCCAAGTGTAGTTCTGTGGCGCAGCCTTTTTCAACATCTCCAGAACAATTTAAGTGGTACCTGCATGGATCATCAGTGAGCATTGCAGGATAGACACCCTAGTCTTACTGAAGAGTACACAGTGTTTAAACGTATTATGTTGTTTCTGGCAACATCTTGACGTCCCGTTTAGATGTTTTTGGTTTCATTTTGCAAAAACTTACTGCATGTTAAGTTTGTTCAGTCATTAGCAGCTTTGGCAACACTTTCTGTGAATGTCATGACTATACGAATCAATGAACATTCAAAACACATCATAATGATTCTGATTCATTATAATGCATTCATTAAGCGTTATAAACATGGCTATAAATATTTATAACACATTATGCCTGCGTTTATTATGCATTATGAATGCTTTACAGAGCTCTCGTCTATAATGCACTACAGATACCTTCATAATGCAGTACACAGCAACCTTAATTCTTATTCCAACTATTATACTGCATTATGAAGGAATCTATATTGCATTATAGAGGCGCTTCACTGGGGCTTATGAAGTATCATAATCAGTACTGTAATGCCAAATGAATGTCAATAGAAGATGTTTTAATGCTTTATTAATTCTTTTACTTATCATTATAATGCAATAGTAAGGTATCTGTAGTGCTTTGTAGATGGGAGCTTCACAGAGCATCCATAATGCATTATAAACATGACTATAATGTTTTATGCATTTTTAAACATAGTTACAGCTGTGTTAATAATACTTTATGAATGCATTATAATGCATTATGAAGGTGTCTATAATGCATTTTGATGACTGCTTTAAGTAAAGTTTTTTTAATTTTCTGGTGCAAGAATTCCATGGTTATTCATCTCTTAAAGTGTATCAGTAAGTGTTTGGAGGAGGATTCCTCTTACAGACCCTGATCCATGTTCTGATCCATGGATAGTCCATGCTCTTGTTTTCATTTAAACAAAAGAACACGATTTAAAGATCATACTGGACGCGTTCTGAGAACAGTTCAGTTCTCAGTTCAGCAAGTTTGAAAAGTAAAAGATCATTTAAAAAATGTGACTAATAAGTCATCCAGGTGGTTCTTCTAATGTACAAGAGCTTGCATTAAGGGCACTAATGATCAACATGTTCTTTTCTACAGGCTTTGTGCAGCTAATCCCAATGACTAGTAAGGGACCAGAAAGAGAGAAAATTTAGGGTTTTCCAGGGCGGTTTTGCAACATTTATGAAACACCTAAAATAAATCAACGCTGGATGCAGTAGAGATGTTGCAATGTTTGAGGACTGCTACATGCCCAGGCTGTCAGCCCGAGGTTCCGGAGCCAGATTATCTCAGATGAGTCAAATCTGTTGAAGGTGTGTTGCTCAGCAGGTTAGGACACTGTACCAGCAAGTTTCTAGTTCAAATCCCAGGTTTGGTGGAGTGATGTCACTGTTGAGCCCTTCAGCAAGGTTTTTAACCCCTAAATTAAAGAGCAAATTTCCAAAACTCCAAGAAGATATCTGAAGGTTTGGAAATTTCATGAAAGTTCTTACATGAGGACTGAGTGAGGCTGTCGCTTTGGTAAAATCTTCTGTTAAATAAATGGAATGGGGGTGGTGGGCTTCATACTGGACAGAGTCTGACAATGGGAGTGAATCATTGGCAACAACTTCCACGGAGACGCGCCCTTCCATTCAGTGCCACATTTACTCAGCACTGAAGAGCAGTGATGGGTGAGTGGGGGGGGGGGGGGGGCGGTAATAAATCAATAACGCCCAATTCCCAACAAACCCTCCCCATAGAAACGAAAGACGACTACGCAGCATGCACACTGGAGACCTACAAACAA
>JAODJX010000037.1:5931163-5942722 GCA_026776945.1 Isichthys henryi | reverse complement strand
GAATGGGTGAATGTGAGGCATAATATGTAAAGCGCTTTGGAAAAAGCGCTATATAAATGCAGTCCATTTACCATTTATGAAAGGCCCTAAAGTGAGTTTTAACGGGGGTCTCACTCATCTGACATTCTGAAGATTCATAAACAATTCAAGTGGAATTATGTCTGTAAATATTCAGATCTAAATGCATTATAAGTGTGTAAAGCAGTCTACAGCTGCCTCTGTTTACATTTGTGACCCATCACCACGAAATGAATCTTATGGGTGAAATTCTACCAGTGCGACTTAAGACTCATTTCGTGGCGACGGGTCACATTTACGCTTTTAACCATCACCACTTAAAATTTTTAGCTAGATATTTCCCTGAAGCAATTTAGGTGTCTCGCTCAAGGATATTATGGTGCCCTTCAAGCTAAAGTCCACAACCACCACGCTCTTGTCTAATATGCAGTTACCTACTATGCAAATATATACTGTACATTTTTGCCCATCCTGTTTGCTATTTTGCTTAGCAACTAGTAAATAATTGCACTTGAACTCCTTTTCACATACACCTAACTTCCCTAAAAGAATACTTATTATTGTATTTTTGAGATTCTAGAAGATTATAATATTTAAAAGGTAGTGAGACTAAATCTTCAGTTGCATTCTGAGATTAAGAAAGGCTTGGTGATCATTTCCAAAGCATCATAACTGGGATTGCCAGCTGACTTCATGTCCTTAAAGGGTTTCATGGGAGTCTGTAGCCCCTCTAACAGCCCAGAATATCAGGGTACTGAATTTGATCGGGGTTTCAGCTGGTCGACCACAAATGTAGGAAGTGATGTACTAAATGTTGGAATCCTAGTCCGATTCAGCAGCTGGATGTTGAAGACCATCTGGGTATGATCTGACATCACGTGTTGCACGAGGTTGATGTTTTTCATTGCATATGACGCCAAGGTTCTTACTGCTTTTTCACAGGCAATAATCTCCACTGCCCATTCCTCCACTTGCATTGAGGTGTGTAAATTGCTAGGATGAAGCACCCTTGGGGGGGGGGGCACTGTTCTGACCGGGGCCGTAACTAATGCTCCTACGGTCTTAAGGCAGGTGTGGCTGGCTAACAGACCTGAGCTGCTTCACTGTCACTACACCCCCCAAAAATAACACATGGGAGGGGGCAGTAATGTGGGGCCATAAATGAAGAGGCTGAGGTCTGTTCTCCTGCTATGATGATGGACAGATGGCCATTATAGCTTGCTCACCCTTATCTGGCACATTCCAGGTGGACCTTCATGCTCCTAGTCCAATGAAACAGAAACCTATTCTCACTTATTAAAAGTAAATTGAACGATTAAGTGAATCCAGACTAACACAAAGATAATCCCTGGTCGCGTGAGAACTGAAAAAGTAAGATGACGTACACTGGCTGCTCATACGAGATGCCCCGCTACCTTTCTCCTTCCTCCGTGTCAGCGTTTGTGCCTCGTATCTTGTCAGCACGGAGATTATAACATGCCAGGGGTGGTAGTCACAAGATGGAACTGGATTAGCAGGATTTTGTGGAAGTTAGAGACAGATGCCAGACCACAAAATACTATAAACTTTCTGCAACCCTGCTGGCTAGAAGCTCCATTCTCTGCATGTAGATGGTATCTTGAATTTTTGCAACCTTGTGACAGATTCATTAGCTCAGGGTCAATGAGACCTATTATCCCCACATTTTAGCCTGGGCTCCGTGGGGTATCTAATGGGATGCAGAAAGGGCACAAGGAGCTGCTTGTTTGGAGAAGACTCCACAGCTTCAGCCGTTGGGTTTCACAATGTGGTGTAGTCAGCCGCTTCATTTCAAAGCACCAGATCCTGGCTTCATGTCAATCCTGCTAACATATAGCATCATTAGGGGTTGACTCACTTTGTACCACTGAAATACTCATGTATGGGTTGGGGTGAGTGTTGTCAGCAGCCATTTTGGCAGGAAGTCTGGCAAACTCCCGTTCTTATACTCTGTGGGTGTGTGACGAGAGGGAGAGACTGAGAAGAGGGGCAGAGGGAGTTTTATGAAAGGCTTCAGTTATGGAGAGACACGCTGACTTCCTCTGGCACGCTTACGGAATCGCTGCACTGCAAAGTCTGCGGAGACAAGGACATCACTGTTTCAGCCCCAGCAGCTGCAGAGGGCCTGTGTGCAGCTTCCAAGAGGAGGCGGCAGTCCTCCTAGGTGCAAGGGCACCTGGTGGGTTTGCACCAGCTGCCCGGCTTGGCCAGTCAGCCAGGAATTCAATTACAGGTAGCCAGCTATGGCACTAGCATAATGGAAATCGCTGACCCACTTTCAACTCTGATGCCCGCTGTGTCATACAAAGGAACTGCATGCTTGGCTTCGACATATGATGCGTGTCACCGAACACCAAGGAGTAGGAAACCCGTAGCCAATAGCAACGGCATTATAAACGGGAGGCATGATGACACTGCACCCTAGTGATAAAACCACTGCCATAAGCTGTCAAGAAATGCCAACCTTCTCTTTAACCTCTATACGGCGTGTCACTGTATCACAGACAGATTTACACATTTTATGTCTGGTGACACCAGGATATGACATCACAACAGGAAGTGTGTTTCATTGTCTGGCTAAAACTCACTGATATTGGTCTAAACGTATTACAAAGCTTATGTGTGCTTCCCTAGACAAAAGTGTCGAATAATTGGAGAAAATTAAATGAAATTTGGTATTTCATTAAATGAAATACCAAATGTGTGCCGTGAAGAGGTTTGTCTCTGCAAAAGTTGTAGCTAATACTGTCATTACTTTGTTGCCATAAACTCAGTCACATGTGCCTTGCTGTATCTCGTAATTAGTGTGACGGAGCACTAGCTCAGGTGATCAGCTCCACGGCAAAATGTCCCATTACAGAGGACCGATTCGATTCACTCCATCTGTTCTCATTCGCTCTGTGCCAAATCGCTGTGACCCAGATCAATCGCAAGGTCATTTGACGGTACAGCCACTGAAACTGTCCCGAAGGCAGATGTCTGGACCTGTTCTCCAGACATCCTGTGAGCAGATGAAAAAGGTAAAAGAGGCCTTTGAAACCATAATATCTATAATGTCGCCCGATGGTGGATTTATGGATTTATTGGGTTCTGCTTTAGTTTTATTGGACGGTTCTTTTATCTTATACTGGTGGGTTGCTGTGTGTTCATTGTTCTCATTCTTAATCTGTTCCTGTCATCCACCGTCATCATGCCGATGTTGTACATTGATGACCTGCATGGTCATACACTGTAAAATTCTAAAGACAGGACCAGATTCCCCAAAAATGGCTAGAAGATGGAGTATAACAGGAAAATTGGAGGATCCATTTGCTGAATTATACCAGAGTATCTATGCACATTGTAATTTGGCTGAAGATGCTTCTTCATATCCATTGAAACCCTTGGTTATGTTTTTTACTTTTACCTTTAAGACCACAAATGAAACAATGGAGGATGTAATGACACAGGACTGGACAAAAAGCCATTTCTTTGTGGACTTTCGCATAGGTAGGTTTCCCAATTGCTTTTTTCATTCAGTGGCACCTTTTATCGGGTGCATTTCAGAATGAATGAGACTGAATGTGTGACATAATGGCTTCATTGTTTCCAAGTTAGTAAACACCACTTGGCGTCTAGGTTAATGAAGCTACTGTCACATTCAATTTCCCCTTCTTACCATAGTAATTGTCCTTTTTGCTGTTTATTTTCACAATGGTCTCATTAATTAAAGTTTGGGAAACCTCATGGAGTTTTTAAATGGCAAAACCACAATGTGAATGACAGTAATCTTCCTTTTTTGGGAATACAAAAAATCTGCAATTTTGTAAACAGATTTTCCATAATTCCCATAAGCAAGACCAACCCATAGGTCATACTTATTTTACCCACATACTTATGTATGCATGAGCACAACAGTCTGGAACCCACGTTCAAAATTTCTGGACTTAAGGTTGGAGAACAAGAGCTTCACACAGGGCAAACCAGGCGTTGTTATAACTGCACTGAGATGACTCATAATTGCATGTCCTTATGACTACACAATATCCTGGATTACGGCTGACTTAGAATATGACTCCTTCTATCTGTTCCAGTACATTCATCTTTTTTTCTTTCTACAACATGCCCAAACACTTTTATGCTCTCTGGTTACATTATTCTAGGATTTATGAGGTCTCACTTACACTTCCCTTTTCCCCTGAGGCTGTGAGTGTCACAAAAATTTGCGCCAAATGCTGCCCCTCCCACTCAATTTGTAAAGTAAACCATTTTTAAAGGACAATACTGGTCATGCTACTTGCTAAGGACATTAATGAGGAAGTTGACCCTTGCGGGCTGGGATGGGGTGGGCGGAGCTTGTGAACTGGCCTCTCATACCTTTTGGTATAGCCAGTCACATAAGGAAGTCACTACCTGAATTTAGCATGTCTGAAATACACCAATATTTCTGTCGAACAGCCCTGTGTTTTCATATGACTTAATCACCCTTTAACAGCCCTGCAATATATTTGAACAGGACCCTCAAATATATTGTCATATATTATATATAATAGATTCAATTAAAATATACAAAGTCAAAGTGTTGTCCTATAGCTTAAGAAAGCTGAGAATAAGAGAACTTAAAAACAATTCTGAAGAAAACACAACACTAAGATTAAATCAGACATGAATCTGTACTGAAAGGCCATAAATGTTCAGTTCTTCCTTTAACGGAGCACAAAGGCTGCTTTCTCCATAAATCCAGGGGCGTGATAAGGCAGGACCTTTCAGGACCCATATTTCCCTTATATAAGCATGTATAATTAGTTTCTGTTTTTAAGGGCAGAGGACGTCTTGGAAGGGATGTCAGGCCATCACAGGGAAACCCCTAAATGTACATCGAAATCCAGTCCCTCATTCATACCCCACCCACCCACCAAAACCATTTCCTGCTCTCTCATTATTGTACTATAATATACTTACAATTGAGCAACATCATTTTTTACCACAGATACTGGATACCGTAGGAACAAAGGGACAAAGGGAATGTTTTCTTTTGGTTTTCTATGAAACCACTACCCCCGCCCCCCAAAAAAAAACAAAAAAACACAAACATCTAAAGCATTAAATTCAGCTGCATTCTAAACAGACAAAATTGCAAAAAATAATAATTCTGCCTTGCAAGGAACTTGATTCATAAATATACAGTCTATGGCTGAAATGATCCACCCAACTTCCAACCTCTTATTCATTACAGGTTCACAGGTATCTTGGAGCCCCTCGCAGACACCACAGGTAAACCTCCCAGACAGGATGCCAATCCATTACTAGACACACACACATATACACACACACACACACGATGGGCAGTTTAGAGGTGCCAGCTCACCTGACTGCATGCTATTTAGAGAGCAGAAGGAAACCAGACTTGCGGAAAAATCAGGCATACTGTACATATAGGGAGCCGGTTCGGAATATCGGTCCCAGTCATGGGGGTGTGAGGCAGAACGCTGCAGCATTTCAGTAATATTTTGCCGTGTTTTAAAATTTGATCACTGGAAGAATAATCAGTCATATTTTATTGAATTCACATAAAATTTCAGTGCCTCCTCCACCATCCAGTCGATTTGTCTCAGTAAGTAATGTTGCAGTGTACATATTACTACAGGAGTTATGGAATATTTTTCTGGCTTTATATGGCAGTGAAAATAATCCCTGGGATGTCTCTCTGAATGCTGAGTCCTCTGCGCTTTCCCCCTGTATGAGCTGATCTCCTCTTACCTCACCAACGCTGTGAGATTCATCATCCGAGGCTTGTGGAGGCACTCGGTTGCTAGGCAACTGAACCAGGTCATTCATCAGGCCATCAGTTCTAACTGGGCTGGCATAAGGGGACTGGGGCGTGGCGAACCTGTCACGGTGAGGCTTTTCTCTAACGCCGTGGCAAAATGGGAGCACGCAGCTCGGCGCCCTGATGGCTCCACGATGCTTTAATTACCAGGTGCATGAATTAGCATGAAATTAGCATGCGTTAGCGGGAATGCTGCTGCCAAAGGTACGGCGCCGTGTTGGGAGTGCATCTGTCCCTGCGCCCGCTCTTTAGTGCTAACAAGACAGAACAAGGAGGTTAGTGAGGAACAGATGAAGCACGAAATTAGACTCTCCCACACCTCCAGTCGAACAAGCCCTGCATAAAAATCATATGCTAATAATAATAATTCTGCAGTGTGCAGAGATGGTAAACAATCAGGGTTTCTCTGCCGAACACAAACCCTTTCACAGAGTCTGGACAAGGGAAGCCCGCAGGTGTCCATTGGAAGCATTTTACTCACAAACCACAATGCAGCTGTAGGTGAATTCATGCCAGAAGTGAAACTATTCAAATAAACGAAAAGGCCGGCTAGCGTATTAGCATTAGCTTGTTAGCCTTTTGGTGTCTTCAAAAGGTCACATGACGCGATGCGGTTCTTTGTGATCGCATATGGAACGCACGTTGAGCGTGAAGGCATTCGGTGGTCTTTTGGCAAGGTCGTCAGGTGATCTTGTATCAGCAGGGCTGGCGTCTGCTGCAGACCTGATTGGCCGACGATCTGAGATCTCTGTGCCCGCCGCTCTTATCCGGCAGTTACTTATGCATTACTAATGCATACAGTGGATATAAAAAGTGGACACACCCCTGTTAAAATGCCAGTTTTTTGCGACGCAAAAAAATGAGACCACGATAAATCATTTTAAGGGTGTTTAAGGGACACTTATGCAACCAGCTTATTGGACGTTTTAAAATTTTTTTTTGTATTTTTCCACCTAACAGATTTGTTTGTTTTTCAGTTGAATTGTGCAGGTTTTAGGTCAACAGGGTTGTGTGCAGTTTTATACCCACTGAATCTTTATCAAGGGAATGATGTCTGTTTTTGACATGCTTAATATCTAATACTGAGAGATGATGTTCACTTTCACTAATTCTTAATCCATTAGATGCAACACTGTAACACTGTCAGTGCACTACTAAGCATAAACTTAAACCTCCACATTTTGATAAGCAAATTATCACTGAAGGTCATTGTGAACATATCTAGAGACCAGGAGTAAATGAACCTATACAATTTGACAACGCATATTGAGTTTGAATTCTCACCTGAGGAGTCATTTGAGACTAAGAGAATGGGGTTATCTAATGAATATAAAAGATAAAAGTAAGGATTATTACGTGCAGCACTGTGCAAAGACCTAAGCGTCAAGAAAAATGTGTAAAGCTGTATATCTGTGTAATTAGTGTATTTTGCTCAGAAAAATTAACTGGTGTCTTGTTAGATGGCTAGATGAACCTCTCCTCTGGGACGCCCCACCCATTCCATGGATTTGTTACATTTCACCCCCAGTGCACTTAATTAATTAACTTATTAGTCATATGAGGTCTGCTACTGGTTGACTCAAAAACACATGGGTGTATTAGATGGTTGCTGCAAATCCTGGGGTGACTTTAGGACAGGGTTTGAAATAACTAAGCTGACACACTTTGACAGACACAATACCATAGCTTAATGCCAACCGGAAGATCATTTAAACACCATTTTCTTTGGCTGCCTAAGACTTTTGCACAGTAGTGTATATATACAGTATAGTGCGGTTTTACAGTGCAGCTCCCAGTGTTGTTTGGGTGGGAAGACTTCAAAATGGTGCATCGTCTGTCATTAAGCTGATTGTTGCATGAGTTACTGCTTCGAAAAATGATACTTTAACGGCTACATTTCTCACCAGAAACTCTTATTGACACCCTGAAACGCTGACGTCAGCTGGGAGAGAAACGGCAGCTGAAGGGCAGGTTACACTCGCTTATCCAGCACAGATATCTCCAGCTGAAGGACTGGCCCGTGTATCTGCCCACGTAAAATTCCATCTCCGGTCATTCAATCCACCATTCCCCTCGCTGGTTACTCATGGGCTCTGCATGGCAGTGCTGTTGTTCAGGTCGTTCGACGCTGCCTTGATGGCCACACACCATGGGGGGGTGACGGGGAGGGGGGGGCAAGTTACAGCCTCCTCTGTTATCTGTTACGGTTGCCCCCCAAACACCCTATCACACTTAACAATCTAAGAAACGCACAAAGACTGTCTTAGCTCATAATTCACCGCAACAAGTTGGCATGGAAACAGCTGATAGTGTCTGACCTTCATCTCTTATGCTACTGAGTCTTCAGTCAGGCTGGGAAAGGTGGTTTCTGTTAAGCATTGGTTTTGGGGATCCAGATGGTGACTGAATGTTCTTTGTGCCATTGATGAGAAGCTGCCAAGTCATGTTTCGTTGCAAAGACCTTTCCGATGCTAGCAGATCATTGGCTATACAATCAGAGCTATATCTCAGCTTTCTTACATCACAGTGGAAATGACCTAATACTGAAGTCGTGCATTTGCAGTTTTTTCTCGCACATTTGCAGTCCATGCTGACCTGATCCCTTGGAAATTTTGTCCCCTGGGATATGGAGACTTGAATCACTGTCTGTTGCTTTGCAGAAACCATCCCTTAAACATAAAAAGGTGCTTAATACTGGAAAGTAAATGTGACCTCTGACATATGAGGACAGCATGTCTCACCTATGTCCTGTATCACCTGTGCTTCTTCCATCCACTTGTTCCTCTGTACCCACTTATCCTATTCAGGGTTGCAGGGCTTCTGGAGCCTATCCTGGAGGCTATGGGCACAAGGCAGGGAATCACCCAGGATAGGACACCGCCCCATCACAGGGCACACTCACACACCAGTCATTCACACATGTATACCTAGGGGCAATTTAGTACCTCCAGTTCAGCTGTGCGTGTTTTTGAACTGGGGGGAGGAACCCCACAAAGACATTGGGAGACCATGCTAACACCATACACATAGAGCCATGTCTTGCAGAGGGGCTAACCACTGTGCCATCGCGCTACCCGCCCGTGTTTCTTCTTCTTTGTGGCATTTTAGTTTCAATTTTCAATAACGTTGGCATGACACAGAGTCACAAGAAAGGGGGCAGGAGCAGAATGTAGAAAGAAATAACTGAGAAATAACTACTTCCCCATGTATCTAGAGTAAAAAGCAAAAGCTGTATATAAGTCCCATGCAGAGACATATCTAGTCCATGAGAATTGTATCACCTCCTACAGGCACACAGCACATCAAAGTCAGGCTCCATATAAGCCGGGGGGAGGGGGGACATGCTAGGCAGCGTGGCGCTTCTGTGAGAGTAGCCCCCTGTGGCTGGTTTCAGTCTCGAACCCGCAAATTCCACAACGGTCTGAAAAGCAGAACCGCCCCTGGAGAACAGATGTTCACTGCATCGCGTCGATTAAATCTGGAGGTGGCCCTCTGCCGAGCTCCTCCACGCGTTACGGGGTGTCGCTTTTCAGTGTAAGTGTGATTTTACGCAAGGGTGACAGTAACGTGTTCTTTATTAAATTCACTCCAGTTGTAGTGAAGATAAAAAACAATGTTCCCACACTGCCACTATTGGTCAGGTGTCAGAACTGCAGCTGGAATTCCTGGCTGTTCCTTAATATGTATATTTAGGTTTTCCCTCTTTCACACCCTCCTAACCTCATTTTTTACCCCCCTTATGAAATTCCCACCCCTAATAAAATCCCGTGCCCTTATCTCATTGACCAGAGCAGTTACGGCAGAAGATTAGCATAATGCTAAGCTATTTTCTTGTTTCACTTCTACAGAGTGATAGAGCATATTTTATGCCTGCTGCACATCAGCAGATGTGTTCCTTGTGTTTTGTGTCGCTCTTCCTGACATCCCATAGTCTCATTCCTGAGGTAGAAATAAAGAAGTGTAAGTTTAAAATGCAGTAAAAAAAATAAATATGACTAGCCTCTCCTTGGCCTGGAGCTGTGATTTTAATGTGATGTAAGTCAGTCACTCCTGAACCAGCCTCTGATGATCTGCATTGTTATGATTACTTCCTGGTTCTGCTTAGCAGAGAATCACTCATCACCTCAGGGACATCTCTCTCTCTCTCTGTCTCTAACTCTCTAACTCTCTCTCTTTCTCTGTCTCTCTCTCTCTAACTATCTCTCTCTTTCTCTGTCTCTAGCTCTCTCTCTCTCTCTCCCTCATTTTATTTACTCTCTTGTTTTTGCCTCTGTATCTCTCTGAAGCGGGTTAATGCAGCGTAACATAAAACTGCACCCAGGCTTCAATAGCTTGTGGTCCATAACATAAGGGCAGTATTGTTCCTGATCATGAGGGACAGTGTCTCATAACCAGCCTCATTTGTGCGTGTGCATAAACGGGAATGCAGCTCAAAAAGCACATTCACTGGCTATCTGTTGCACTGAGCGATCGCTCGCTTGTTCTGCAAGGTTTCAGAGCGCTAACTGCGTTAGATCACAGGACAACAGCGAGACAATGGAATGACAGCCAACCAGACACGGACCCTGGGTTTAATGCCATGGAGGACTGGTTTGCTGACGTTATCTTGGGGCCCTGGGTACCTGGGGCCTCCCTGCTTCCTGGGAGGTCCTCAAATTGATGTTACCATTAGGGCCCGTTGGAAGGCTGCGGTTACTCCTGATTGGCTATCCGTTATTATCGTAAGTAGGAACACACCGCGAGCACATGCTCTGGTGTTAAAAGGAACGGTACTAAATGACAAAAACCATAAAAGGTTATTGCAAGCTATTGATTTCAATTCAGTACTTGATCTTTGAGATTTAAAGAGCCTGGCACGAAGGGAACAGCTTATCATTACTGGTATCGCTTATGTACGCTTTGGTATCGCCGCAGGCAGTGTAGGTCGAATCCCATGTGGCGCTCTAGGGGTTTTTTTTTTTTTAAGTTGCCGACCCCTGTCGCTGAATTGGTTGACCAGCATGAGCTACAGGTCCTGTATTAGGCTGCATGGCGACCTCATAACCTTCATGTGACACCTGTGCGAAATGCACTCTCCCTAAGCACACGGTTCGCCGTGGAGCAGGTACAAGCGGGGCCATGTGGGAGCCATGTGAACTCCAACAACCCTCCACCCCCCATTCCCCCCACCAGCTCCTGCCTGGTTGTTGAGGTCAGGCCTTCTCCTCCATATAAACAACGGCCACAGTATATTAAGGAAGGTCTGAGCATAAACCGCAGTCTGGAGACTGACATACATAAAAAAAAAACTGCATTTGGAAAAAAAAGTCACCTTCCTGTAAAAGGCATTTTTACTCTCTCTGTCTCATACATTTCATTCAGTAGCCCTTGTTTCCATGTCTTAAAGAATAATTGATAAGTCATGATCAGTATCTGGAAACTCCCCTCCCCCCCCGCACCTCTGCCCCCCCACCAAGCCTGGCTGCTCCTTGATTCACCATGAAAAGAACCGATATGATGTTTTATTTGCCATCTTGCTCTCCTTTAAGACAAAACATATAGAGGTGGGAGCAAAGTTTTGTGTCTGAGCACAGGGTCGGCCATTTCTCTGTGGCCCTGGAGCATTTTTTTTGGGGGGGGGGGGGGGGGGTTACGGGCCTGGGAAATTTTGAAAAGGATCCCCGGCATTTTAAAGAAACCCCTTAGGGTCCCCACCCAAAACCCAAAACCCCAGG
>JAODJX010000037.1:5912820-5923105 GCA_026776945.1 Isichthys henryi | reverse complement strand
GAGTGTGCCCTGCGATGGGCTGGCCCCCCGTCCTGGGTTGTTCCCTGCCTCGTGCCCATTGCTTCCAGGATAGGCTCTGGACCCCCCGTGACCCAGAAGGATAAGTGGTTTGGAAAATGGATGGCTGGATGGAAGACATATCTATGAAAAATGAAGGCTTCTGCATATAAGGTCATTTTGGACCTGAATGGTTGCGTGGAGAGTTACACAGCCTACCTACAGTGAGCATGAGGTCACCTGCCTGATATCACACATGTACTCTGGGGACGGCATGGTCAGGTGACCCCCTCCTCAAACCCTCATAGGCTCTCTGACACCTCAGGGAGGATGAGTATCAGCAAGGACAAAACCTACCCGCACAAGATCAATCATTTCAAAAGGTGGAGATGTACCAGGGTTCTATAAATCAAACAAACGTCCTGAAGATATATTAACATAAAAGCATAGCTAGACAATAATGCATCGTGTTAATCTTTGCAGCAAGGACATGCCAAGGTTAATGTTCATAAATGCAAATACGTCTTATACATACTTATACATACTCCTACACATGTTTATGTAGGAGCAGACATCCTCCTGATGATATGACTGTGAGGGGGGGGTTATTTGTCTCCCTCTCAGGGTCACCGGTCATTCATTTTGATGCCACAGAGCCACCCCATTAGATGAGCATTGGACCTCTGCGTTCTTGAGCCTGATGGGCAGGTCAGCTAGCCGGTTAGCAGGGAAGTTGGCACACACTCGATGAGGGTTGCTGGGAAAATAAACACGAGAGCAGAAAATGTAACAGAAAATAGTGGGTTGGGCTCCTTGGACAGTGCATCCACAATTCAAGCTGGGCGTTTTTTCAGAGAAGAACATTAGCCTGTACACAGAATATCTGTATAGTGAACATACTCGCCCTCCAAATCCACCCCCCACTGGACAGATCTGAGCTTGGGCATACCCTCACAACCAATGAGCTTAACAAGCACACACACACAGGCCTGGGGTGGTGGAGTTCCCTTCCTGTGCCGGATTCCAACGTGTTCCGTCTTCCACGGAGGATCTTCCTCCCTCTCTCCGCAGCCACATCCGTTCCCAGCAGGGCATGAAGTTGTCCACAGGGCAATGCGGTACCATTCAACAGGAAGTCGCTTGCGCTGGGCTGCCTGATAAAGACCCTCCTTGCAGACGGCATTTTTTAAAACATGATGAGTGACTCTGACAGCCACATAATGTTTTCCCCTTCACCATCATTATGGCTGCAGCAGTAATCTCCCCTAAATGGGCTGCTTGCCTGCGAGCTTTTTTCAAGACCTCCCAGTACTCCAAATCCGAATTGTAACTCAAGGCCATAATTCAAGTGCAGTTATCAATATGTGCTGTGTATTTTTAGACTTTGCTGTGAAAAAAAAAACACCTTCACATCCTACATTTGCTCAGCATTAAGGCGCCTGCTACTGATCAGCAGAGAAAATAGCAGTTTTATGTTGAAGCAGCTCACTTTCTGTTTTATGGGATTATTCTGTGTCATTATCGAAATCTGAAATATTTTCACAATCACTGATTATTTCATTATGGCTTTTGGGCAATAAAAACTTTCCATGCTTGCTTCTAATTGCCAGATAGCGATTTCCCTGAAATCTGGGGGACAGGAAGCAGATGAGTGTATCCGCTGTGAGCGTCACCTCATAAATATCTTGCCCTGATCTTGCCCTTAGGTCAGCAGTTTGACATAGAACTGTGTTGATTCCTATGAGGAGAATATTCTTTGTATAGTATCACATGAATAAATACAGCAAAGGACAATTTAGGTAGAAATAAACATACCAAAGAAAAATAGTAATAATAGACAATAAATATGTAAATGTGCAAACGAGGTACCGCTGCACTAATTACAGTGCAAAATGGCTGTTGCACGAATAGCATATTTACATTCAGTGTCTCTTCACAAAGTGACATTAGAAGAGCCAGAGTTGTATAGCAATGAGCAAAAACTAGCCTTGTGTAGCTTTATTTTTGGCATTTGGGGACTTGAATCTGCGTCTGTGTTTTCTTAAGAGGACTATCCATTCATCTGTCCATCAGTCCACCCCTCCATCCATCCTTCCATCCATTTTCCATATCCGATTGTCCTATGCAGGGTCGCCAGGGTCCAGAGCCTATGCCGGACGCTATGGTTGCAAGGCAAGGAATAACCCAAGATTGGACGCCAACCCATCATAGGGTACACGCTCCATTCATACCTACAGGCAGTTTGGTATCTCCAATTCACCTTAGCTTCTTTTTGGACGGTGGGGGGAAATCAAAGAATTCCGAGGAAACTCCACAAGAACATGGGGAAAACATGCAAAATCCACACTCACATGAGCCAGGCTGGAGGCCATACTGCCCTCTTAAGAGGGATATTTATGCAAAAAAAGGCTAATAAGAAGGTAAGGGTGATAACATTGCCTCAGATACTCGCCAGGTTTCACCACTGGCCAACTATTGGCACTCTTTCCACTGGCATACAGGAACCAAACCGTTTCTGAGCCATACCACAAAGAGATACTACTTACAGTGCAGCTCCAGCCTGTTCCGATATTCCACTGCAGAAGGGTCGGCTCAGTAAAAGCGGTGCCGGGTTTGGACAGCAAGTGACATAAAACCAAAGAGATGCTTATTTATTGTTGACATGGTGTACAACATGATTTACTGTGCGCTAATTCATGCTAGCAAGTCTGTGGGAATCACCATATTATGTTAGCATCAAATGCTAGTGGAATTAGCATTTGCTTGCATAAATATGCATTACTAATCCATTCAATTCGGCTGTTCTGTAGTATTTTTTTAAGGAGGTGGTTTGAAATTTTCAAGTTCTGAATTATCGGAAATGCATCAATACTATGCGATAGTAATAATAATGAATAATATGTAGAACATGCCCTTTGTTCCTTTAGATAATCCATGCATATAGATACAGAACACTGGTATCTATGTGTATTTCAACTAATCAAGTGATGGTGATGCAACCAGCTTGGTCTGGTCACACTTCAAGTAAGCAGGGCACTCAGTTCACAGTAGGACTCAGGGCCGGTTTGGTTTTTGGTGACAGTGAAAAAGCACTATAAGTGAGAAATCTCACATGGGTGACATGGGCGTTTGAGATGAGAAAAGGACTGTGCAGGCAGAGCCTGCATAGCACACAATTCGGAGGATGGAATCATGTATCAAACAGATTAAATCAAAGGTTCAATAAATATGGAAGCAGCAATGTACCAGTAAACTGAAAAAAAGATTGAAATCCTCCAAAAGCACAAAATAATTAGATTGTTTCCATATAGCGATTATATAATAAATTCATTTTGCTGCAATTAAATATATAAAAAGTCACGATTTCTTTCAATCAGCATGCAGCTAGTGAACAAAATCTAATAGCTAGAGGAATCTGGCTCTTCCATCTTCTACTATGTACCAGGGCTTTGTAAAGCACTTTTGAAAGACCCTTAACAGACAAAGACGAAAGGGATTCATTTGATCATTTTCAGGTCAGTCATCAGAATATCACAAATAGGCTTTACTGTTTTGGGTTTTTATAACAGTCAATGGGGAATAAGGCTGGCATGGGAAGAGCAGTTTTGTGTGGTGTGTGTGTGTGTGTGTGTGGATGTACAGATATAGTGTTAGCCATATATACCACAATAGCAAGGGAATTATGCATATATGCACATGTATATAAGCCAGACTTTGCTATTAGTCTATGAGGTGCGGGAGGCAGATTTTCTAGCTTTAAGTGGGTTATAAGTGGATCATGGCTGAAGAGGGTGACAGACATTGAGTCCCTGTGGAGAGCTAGAGGATATCATCACACAGCCTGACATGGTTTCCCCAGACGTGTTTTCAGCACATGTGTGGTTGGTTTTTTTCCAGCACTTTCCGTGTTATCAACAAGCACAAGGACAAAGACACCTACGTCCATGGCTCTCCTAATTACCAGGCCTTAATACTTTTGACCTGGAGCTGTTTATGACATAAGTATCGCCTCCAGCTAAACGAAGGATGAAATTACCTATAGTGGAACTTAACATCTTCAAAATAGCTTCACAAAACCTGTTTAGTCTGTGTCACATTATGTATTCATTCTATTCATCTGCATTAATAAATTAGCTTAACAACGGTTCAACATGGTGGGTGGCGCACTGGCTCGATGGGTATAATTGATGTGTCACACCTCCAGACCTGGGGGGTCGAATCCCCTTTTGCATGATCTCCCCATGTTGTCTAGGTTTCCTTCCTCAGTCCAAGAACGAGCGGTTGGATTGATTGGCAACCTGCCAATTACCCATAGAGTATGACTGTGTGCCATTTGATAGACTGGCATCCCATCCAGGGGTTTACCACACTGTGCCCTGTGCTGCTCGGCATAGGCTCCATCCCCCACAACCCAATTCCAAGATGATGTATGGATGGATGGATGGATGGATGGATGGATGGACAATTCAGTCTGGCAAATAAAAAAATGAAGCAGGTAAAAGTTTGATAGCTATGAAAATAATATGGAAAATAACCTGGATAATAAAATATGTAGGTATAGTATAGTGCATGTTTTATGATAGTTTTATTTCAGACATTTTGTATTATGAGATGCCTGAACATTGCCCTGCATGTTATTCACTGCATACATGTTTTATGTGATATTCCCATACTATCTAAAGTGTGAAATATAACACGGTTACTATGTACAAGCAGACATATCAGCTTTGAGTTTCTGCGATGCATAGATCAGACTGGGCTGAGAAAAACCAGTAGGGCTTCACTGTGTTTTCTAAGGCGTTTTCTAAGTCGTGACACACGGACTAGAATAGCGACCCGGTCTGGAGTGACACTGTGGTGCAGTGGGTAGTGCTACTCGCGGCTTCAAGGCAGCGGGCTTTTCCGATTACAAAGTTAGCTGTTCGGGCTGAGTGAGGCAACACTCACAAACCCACATATAGGAAAGCGAAATTAGTGAGTGAGAGCACAGCCAAACTGGGCCTTGGGTGAAGAGCGAGCGTTTCATCTTGGGGGCCCCTTATTTTAATGCTTCTTTCTGGACTGCAGCTGAGAAGCCAGGGTGGGTTTGGAAGTTTTAGAAGCGCGGAGAGATGGGAAGGAGACATGGGTATAATATCAGTACAATCTGATCAACAGTGGGGTCCCAAATTCTAGCAAATCACCATCAGGGTTTTAAGCAAATGAGTAAACATTCTCTTGAAGTGAAGCCCCAGTACTATATCCCGCACTTGGTCGAGAACTTCCAGGCCAACCGGAACATGAACTGCAGTCCAGACACTTTGACATCCATACAATGACATCCATGTAATGCTCCTCAGTAACCTAAATGAATAGTTCTTATGTGGAGAAGATGTTTCAAATACTGGATAAATAGCAAGGCAGCACATTATAACCTTCGGTATGATAATTTCAAAATTCTTGAAACCATAGAAAAATGGCCTGGATAGAGGCCTTAGATTCACATGCAAGCAGCAGTGTTTGCCACCACTCAAAGCATGCATTAGGGGTCCCTGAGGACTGAGAGGCCGCCTGTTGGCCACAAATAGTCTCTACACTGCTGGGGGGGGCAGAGTGACATTTTGAGTGAGACCCCCGAAATATTAAACCACCCCTGCATGGAATAGATTAGTTCTGGGTCTTTTGGCACTTTACTTAATTTGCAAGGCATTAAAAACTGCTGTGGGTTTTGGCTGTCAACAGCTACAGACAAAACAGATTTTCATGGCAAAATTACTACTTCACTTCTTCCTCTGACATTGCTTCTATTTGCCGTTAAGGCCAGATGGCAAATAATCTGAATATTTAATTGCCAGGATAATGTGTTTAAATTACAGTAATTACAGTATTATGAGAGTATTGCGACAATGGCATTCGAAGAAAAAAAATATTCTCCGATATTTTTTCAGTCGGAAATGAAAAACTTCGAAAGGAACCGTGAGCCTGCATAACCATTTCAAAGGAATTAAAAGAATGCCGATTCTATGAAGTATGATATATAAAGTAAATAATTACAGCCTATGTCCTGCTAAAATTGAGCCCCATCTATACACAGTTAATTGATAGCAGTGTTTATCAGTGCTGCGTGTGTCCGATTCTCACAGATCTGGCCCACTAACAGGAATGCCTTTGGTGCTTTCCCAGAATTATAATCCACTCATTCAGTCATTTGCTTAGGTTGCCTTTCATTGAAGTTCCCTAAGGAAACTGATTACAACTCTTTAGTTCCACTTACATAACCTGTTGAGTTGTTGTTTGTGGGGTTCCAAGTAGTTTTGCACAGGGAAAATAGGATTGAATTTAGTTTTTTTCATAATTAATAAGGAGATTTTTTGAAATATATTAACTTCATATGGTTATTTCGTGTGGTTGTTTTGCAGACTCTGGCTTCAAAGTACAATAACTGACAGACAGAAGGAATGTAAACGGTCAAATCTTGTCACATGTAAAGGGTTATGGAGGGTTAGGTTGAGTGAATCTTTCAATAATAACTGTGATTGTTTACAACTCCTTGCAGGCAAGTACACACTACAGTTCAGCAGGGATCACATTAACATGAAATGCTTAGCTCAGACTAACAGCAAAAACGACTCTTGCACTCCCCCTACCTGTCATTTACAGTAGTGTCAGGCCAATAACATGCTCTGCGTTGCTAAGGATTTGGGAGCCCAAACATGTTACAAGATAGGAATATGCATCCATCGTCACTGAACCACTTTCTTATGTTTTAGAAAATTTGTTTATCCGTCCGTCCAACCATCTACCCATCCATCTGTCCATCCATATTCTAACTACTTTTCCTGGTCAAAGTCTAAATCGTGGGTGGTATGTGACTCCGTGTGCATCGATCCCTTCAGAATATTCCAGTGCCCAGTGCATTGTGGGATACGCTCCAGGGTTACTGCAACCTTCTACCGAGTATGTGCCTGGAAGATGGATGTATGGTTCTAATTGCCTGAAAGAGGCCTTTTTGGGGTACAAGCTAACATGCATGTAGCCATTTTAAAATAACTAATGAACCTAATGTTGTTCTTGAAATGTCATCAAATAAATTTTGTTCTATTATTTTTAATTTAAACGGAAAGACAGCTGGTATTGTGGACTGCTTTCTGTATCATTAATGCACGTGATGCTAGTAAAATGTAGATGCACACTGTCAAACAAGATTCCAGGGTGTTAATCAGTGACATGGGGAAGATTATTATTGGCTGGCATCATTTTTATTTACTGTCAAGAATCCATTTATCTGCAGCATCTTAAATACCTCACGGCGCCATCATTTGGTTGTTTCAGAACAAGGCATCTCGAATGAACATAGCTTTTGTTTTCTAAAGTAAGAGTTTGGTATGGCAGCTGGCAGTTTTGCTATATTCAGGAAAAATAGCTCAATAACATTGACAGCAAAGGCATTAAACGTCTTGTGGGCCAGTGCCTGAATTCCCCAAGGGAAAGTGTCTTAGAGTGCTGTACATTACCGCTGACATTTTCACTCATGGGACATGTGCTGCTCCAAATAGCTCTCCATGGGAACAACTCAGCTGCTGATAGGCTCTTCAGCAAAGCAGCACGGCACACAATGATGATGCGTCAAATTTTATGCCTGCACCTGTTTGTTACCACTGTACCCACTGCAATATAGCTGGAAATATGCAGCATAGTCCTATTTTCTCCTTGAATGGTAATTAATATGATTTGGTTAATTAGGGCGCCCATAGCCTCCAGGATAGATTGTGAACCCCTCAAAACCCTGAATAGGATAACCAGTTACAGAAAATGGATGGATGGGTGGTTAATAAGGAAATTTAAAGAACCCTGCCAGGACCTATTCTGTTCGCCATTGTAATTATACATAACAATATTTAATATTTATTGGCGCAGTGGTTAGCGCTGCTGCCTCACAGCAAGAAGGGCCTGGGTTCGGTCCCAGGTCCTTTCTGTGTGGAGTTCACACGCTCTCACCATCTTCGCGTGGGTTTCCGCCGGGGGCTCCGGTTTCTTCCCACAGTTTCTTCCCACCTGCCCCCTGCAGGGCAGGTTGGATGTCTAAATTTGCCCTGCAGATGTGGCTGTGTGTATGTGTGTTGGCGACTGCCCAGGGTTGGTTCCTGCCTGTGCCCATAGTTCCTGGGATAGGCTCCAGTCCCCCCTGTGACCCCAGTTGGGATTAAGTGACTACAGTGATGGATGGATGTTCACCAGTGAATACTACACTGTAGATTTTAGCTGAAGAAGCTCTTATTGTCAACATGAAACCACAAGAAAACAAACACCAGTCAGAGTACTCTATTTGTATTACACTGTACAGAGTTACATATTTAAAATTGTATGTATGATTGCATGTCTATTGTCTTTGTTATTCAGAACAAACTGCCTGCTTCTAGTCTGGAGAGAATAGTCTCTGTAAGTTTGGCTCAGTGTGTAGCACTGCTGCCTTACACCTCTAGAACTGCCAGTTTGAACCATGTGTGTGTGGTTCTCCTCTGCAGTTTGGCATCCTCTGGGTACTCTGGGATTCTCCTGCAGCAGGTGGCGAATGGTCTTGTTATTTTGAAAGGTGATTAAACAGAATCATGTCATAAAATCACCCACATTAATAGGCAAACTGCAAACATGTAAGCTTCGCTAAGCAAATAAATCATGTAAAATAATGCAGTGAAAACAATAGCCTTGGTTTCAGCTGGGTGGTATTATTTTTTCCACACACGTTATATGTTTTTATCACCGCTTTTTTCACACACCGTCTACTAACAAATGAAAAGTTTTCCTAGGAAAAGCCTCCCTTGTCAAGTTCAGACTTTTCCTCCACTTCCTGCTACCTTAAACTTGCAAAGCCTGAGGTGATGAAATTCCAATTACTCAACAGCAGGAGTCATTGTAACACCCTCTCCCCCCACCGCCAACCCCCAACCCTCTGGCCCAAACCTTCCACCGCCTCCCCTGTCCAATCACATGGCCGTCATTGTGTCACGTCACGCTGGGACATGGGGACACCGGGTCCCACAAGGAAAATACAGAGGAGGGGTTTCAACACCACCGATCTGCATCCGCCCACAGCTCAGGTGACAGGAAGTAGGCATAGGAGACAGGTGCTGACAGGATACCCACCCCTGCACCTCGGCAGTACATTCATCCTCAGTGTACAAACTCTGTCTGTCATCAGCATTTTGTTTCTGAACGCACTGTGACAGCAGAATGAATCAGACGGAGGTCTCTGAAACGCTGTCGCTGTGTTTGCACCCCTCCTTGACTTGTCATCAGGAAAAGGGGGACAGTCAAGTGATTTGACTGACCTGGGATCTGCGATGCAGAAAGTGGGGGCAGGATTTTAAATCCCCTGGTCTGCCAGTGTTAGAGAGCAGACGGTTAGGTGCTGGGTGTAATACGTTCACCTCATATACAACGTGGTCTTTCCTAGGTGAAAGAGCCATTGAATAATGTCAACAAGAGGAAAGAGCTTTGGTTTTTCTTTTTTCTGGAGAAGTTGTGCTCAAATTTTAAATTTTTGGATGAGAAAATATAGGTAGAGACCAAAAGAGACATGAAAATGATGAATTGCTTGATTAATTAAACATTTCATTCCATGCACTTGAATATCACTAAGTAATAGAAACCAGGATAGTGAGAGTGAAATGAAAGTTTCTCAAAGAGTGTTTCTGTGTTGTTTTTTTCTTCCTCTTAATCCCCTCTGGCAATAACACTTCTGTAATTTGCCTGGGTTGTTTCCAAGGCGACAGTTACAAACTGTGAACTTGTTCCACTGAAGCATTTTCTGGATGAGAACGATTCTGAGAGTAGGTGGGTCAAGAACAATAGGGAGAGCTAGAGAGGGGGGGGGGGGGAACGATGGCAAGGTGATACAATACATGGGACGGGATGTAAGCGGCATAGGGACTGCTGCAGATTACCCACCACCCTTTCCGAGCCAAGAAGGGGGAAAACAAATAACAGGCAGCGTATCACAGAAAAAAAAAACGTCTGTCACCCTCACCAGGCAGCACGAGACTAAATTAGGTTCTGTTGTGTTAATGGCATACTGTCATTCCCCTGCAGGATTAACACCATTACATTTTCCTGTTTATTTTACTGTTAACTTGTCTCTTTCAGAAAGAGAACAGTTTATGTTTTAAATATAATCTGTAGTTTAGAGCCACAGGGGCGGCATGGTGGTGCAGTGGTTAGCACTGTTGCTTCATACCTCTGGGACCCGGGTTCGAGTTTCCGCCTGGGTCACATGTGTGCGGAGTTTGCATGTTCTCCCCATGTCGTCGTG
>JAODJX010000037.1:5876851-5898048 GCA_026776945.1 Isichthys henryi | reverse complement strand
CTGGCCCCCCATCCTGGGTTGTTCCCTGCCTCGTGTCCATTGCTTCCGGGATAGGCTCCGGACCCCCCGCGACCCAGGAAGGATAAGCGGTTTGGAAAATGGATGGATGGATGGATAAAGGGCCAGATTTATTAAGCAGGGCAAATTAGCATGAGGGTGTGATAAAAAATGCACCAATGGGAATGGCCAGTTCTCATTTAAATTCTGCCCTCCTCCAAAATGTTGAACTTTGAAAGGGAACTCCTAGAAATGCATTTGCAATATTGCTGGATGCAAAATTAACTGCGTCAACGCCTTTCCATCGCTAACTCTTCACTGCGTATCTTTAGTTTGCACTGACACAAACCGTTAGTAAATCTGGCCTAAAGTCTGAGGATTAACGTCTGTAAAAGAAACGTCTGCTTCACTCTGACTCCTCACTGGCTTATGCTGCCGACAGGTTCTCTGTGATCTCGGATACAGACACCGAGAGCATCTTCATGGAACCCATCCATCTGTCATCTGGAATAGCTGCCAAACAGATCATCAGTGAGGGTGAGGGATCAACAACTGGTCAATAATCAAGGCCATGGAGACCAAGCATATTCTCAGAGTCCCTTAGTGACTCTGCCCTCTCTTTCTCTGTTCTTAGAGCTGAAGCCAAAGGAGATTAAGCTAGAACCAGTGCCGGAGAGTATGCTGGAGTCTGCAGAGCAACTGATGGTAGAGGACCTGTACAACCGTGTGAAGGACATGATGGACGACAGCAGCCCCTACAACACGCCGTGTGTGCTGGACATACAGCGCGCTGTGGTGCAAGACCGCCTCGAGGCCCCTTTCAACCCTGTCGACGAGGTGTGGCCCAACATCTTTATCGGAGAGAAGTGAGTAAGTTACAGTTAGTAAGTTACACTCCAGAGTAAGTTACACTCCAGCGCTGGCCTCTTTGATGGCCCCGGTGTCTAAGCGGTGTGTGTGAGTTGTGTATGCCTGTTTTTTATAGGTCTGTGGCTGTGAATAAATCCCGTCTTAAGCGGCTGGGCATTACACACATCTTAAATGCAGCCCATGGCACTGGGGTGTACACAGGCCAGGACTTCTATGCCGGAATGAACATCCAATACCTGGGCATCGAGGTAGATGACTTTGTAGAAGCAGACATCTCTCCACACTTGCGAGGGGCTGCTGAATTCCTGGATGAGGCCTTGCTGACACATAAAGGTAGGATGGCACATTGAGACACACTGATAGACAAGCCTTTTGTTTGGGGTTTTTTCTCTGATAGACCTGACCTGGCCAGACATGGGGTTTCCTCATGTAGAAATGAAGTTACTCAAATTCAGAGATACTCGAGATGGATGTAGATTGCACCCAATATTCCCAGAATATTGTAGAAACATGGCAGCCCTAGAATGTTCAATGTGGTCTCATGCAGTGCTGATCACACTGAAGCTCTCAAGAATCTGAGCTCAGTGCTGTTACCTTCCTAAATTGATTTAAGAACTTAATACCATCCATCCACTCATGTTTTATAATTGCTTATCTAGTGCATTATGGCAGTGAGCTTGGAGCCTGTCCTATGAAGCAGCAGAAACCCTGGATGAAATACAACACAGTTGGTTAAAAATGGATATATATTTGCCTGGAATATCTGGTGATAAATGCTAAGCTGTATGATCACAACGTGGTTTTGGTAGCATATATTTGTGTGGGAGGTTTTGTCTTATTTTGCGTAGGTGACAAGCTGACAATAAATTTCCAACCCTATGATTTGTCCCTAAATTCACATTTTAATGTATCTTTGAACATAAAATTTTGGGAACAATTTTTGTAAGAGAAAGATACACACTAATGGCCAAAAATGTGGAAACACCTAGCATTTGGCATAAGCTTTAAAAATAACTACACGAATATTGGAGGTAATGTTTCTAAACAATCAATGAATGTTTACAAATATCAGTACACTGGACAATTACATAAGAAACTGGAGTAACTGGAATAAAGTTCTGCAATCTCTAAAAAAGTATTGCCACAATTTTGTCCGCTAGTGAATGTGGAGGAATGGTTTGAATATTTAAATATGTCACAAATGACTTGATGTGCTTCGTTACTCTGCAGGGAGGGTGCTGGTGAACTCAATGATGGGGGTGAGCCGATCTGCTGTGTTTGTTGCCGCCTACCTCATGATCTTTCATCACATGACCATTATGGAGGCATTGCTTGCACTAAGGAAGAAGAGGCCAATCAACCCCAATGAGAGCTTCTTGAAGCAGCTGCGAGATCTGAACGAGACCCTGCTGGAGGAGAGGGATGGGGACAGAGATGACGGCAGTGACACACTTAGCCAGGGCTCTGTCATTGAGGTCCGCCCACGTGAACAGGGGGAAACGCAAAGTATTCTGGGAGCTAAGGTACACTCCATAATGGCAGAAGAGGAAGAGGATGGGAAAAGTATGATCAGCAGTGTGATGTCATCACAGAGACCCACACAACTGGATCGGCACCAGGAGGACCAGAGCGAAGAGACAGAAGCAGTGCTGCCAGAAGAATGGGACGATGAGGACAACGATCTGGACCGTGCGATCCGTGAATGGCAGAAGAGGAATGAGAAGTATCAGAGTGAAGAGTGGTGGCAGACCCAGCTGATGTGTGAGGACAAAGAATCCATCTTAGGCGGGAGCCACCTGGCTGAGGACCTGGAGAGCATCAGCAGCAAAGATATCCAAGCCCTGAAAGAGCAGCTGGGAGCTGGTCAGTCCCGTCGCCACCAGGGCACAGAGTCCATCTGTAGTGAGGACAGCAGCAGTAGCTGTGCAGATATGTGGAAGCGCCGACTGAACGACATCGAGAAGCAGGTGGCTGCCCGTTACAGAGGCCGACACGAGGAAGAAGACCAAAGTGAAGACAGGGACAGGGAGGACGATGAGGAGAGCGTACTCTCAGAGTCTGGATCCTCGCTCTTCAATTTCTGCAAGAAAAACAAGGACAAGTTGACACCATTGGAGAGGTGGCGAGTGAAGAGGATCCAGTTCGGCTGGAACAAGAAAGACTCAGATGCAGAAAAGGCAGGGTCAGAAGAGCAAGGTGGGGCCGAAGGAGAGGATCGGAAGACCCCCACGCCAGATGAGGTTAATCTCACAGCCTATCAAATCTGGAAGCTGAAACAGCAAAAGAAACTAGGATTGGAGAACAAAGATGAGATAGTGGAACTGGCTAGGGGGGAGGACTCAGCTTCGGTGAAACGGAAGCAGCGGCGTGAGGAGATCCTGGAGCGCTCGCGACAGACGCTGGAGGAGAGCCAGTCCATGTGCAGCTGGGACACAGAGAGCTCGCTGAGCGCGGGCACCATCCCGCTATCCGCATTCTGGCCGCCGATGACCAGGAGTGTGGCCGGCGATGACACTGCCTCCATGCTCAGCATGCAGAGTGGCCGCTCTTCGACCGTGTCTCAGAGCCGCAGTTTGCAATCTACGCCTCAGATGCCACCCATGGTGCCCACGGTTCCTTTGCCAAACATACAAGGGCCTGGTAATGAGATGCTGAACCTAGCTAGCATCCAGAACTGGATTTCCAATGTTGTAACAGAGACTCTTATCCAGAAACAGAATGAAATGATGATGCTTGGAGAGAGTTTGCCTCCATCACGGACAGGGTCTGTTCTCAGCCTTGGGGTAAAATCAAGGCAACCCCAGGATGATGACAAGGTGTCCTTACTGAGCGGGGCATCATCCACCAGCTCACTGTCTAGGGCTGGGGGCAATTCAGTGCTCTCTTTAGGTGGAACTTCTGGTACCTCCGTTACAGGTTCCCGTAAGGGCCGCATCACCACAACAAGCGTGCCCCTCTACAGTCTTTTCCAGGATGAGGTTGACCTGCGAAAGCTGGACTCCATAGATAAAGACATTAAATCTGAGATGAAGGACAAGATGGCAACCTATGAGCTGAAGAAGATTACAGAGGACAACAAGCGCAGTACCCTCTTCAAGAAGAAAAAACCTAAGGAAGATGAGGATGGTGAGGATGATGAAGTGAGAGGTACTTCACATCGGCAACCTGACCGTACCCACAAGAAACCTGAAAGGGCAATACTGGATGCACCAAGAAGACTGAGCAGTGTGGTTCTGGATGGAGATAAGACCAGCAGCATTGACAAGTGGCTCAGTGGCATCTCAGCTCCTTCCAGGAGTCCAATGTCCCACAGCACAGAGGGTCTTACACATCGGGCCACCACAGACCCTCTCTCCAGCCGGAGGAGGGATTTCCGGGAGAGCTCATCTAATGGTGGGGGAGAGGAGTATGGTCATGGCTCAAGATTCTCCTCTAGATCTATGAAGGATCCATTCTCTGCAAGCAGACTCCAAGCCTCTGAAACTGACCTCTGCAACGGTCCCAGTTTAGAGTCATCCTATAACAAAAGAAAGTCAGCCCTGGAGAAAGAACACTCAGCAAATGGCCTGTTGGAATCCCACAGCTGTGGAACACGTCGATCTTATGGCAGTGATGAGGACCAGGAAGAAGAAGAGGACATACAGGAGTTTTCCGCAAAAAAGAAGTTTTCCCATTGCGCAGGGTGTGATGCCGGAAACACAGAGGTGAAGAAAGGAAGCCAAGAGGAGGATGAAGAAGAAGATGAAATATCCTCCTTCCTCAGCAGGTCCAGGCTAAGATCCAGGGCTGTGGTGGAGGAGGAACTGCAGGACGAGGACGTCATTACAAACTGGAGAAAACAACTGGAATCAAAGTCATATTCATACAGGGGGAGTGAATCTTAATGCATTGTCTTCAGAAAGGGCAAATTAATTTCTTCTTCGACATCTAGATTCTTTAGATGTTAAAGTACAACAAAACTTCTATTCCACATAACTACTCTTGCTAGCATGTCATCTACCTTGTACCAATTAAAAAATTACATTTACAATCTAAAGAGCTTTTAGATATCTTAAAAACCCAGTTCATGATCGCAAGTATTGATACATCTGTCTGGAGACATTTCTCACCTGACGCATTATGACCTGCAGGAATATTGAAAAAGACTCCTGCTATTATTGCACTAGCTTATAGAAAACCGGGAAACACGTACAAAAAACAAACCCTGATTGATAAATTCTAGATGAGCAGAATAATATCAGATGTTCAAGTCATAAATCCATGCTGATATTTTGTAATTACATTCTAAACACAAGATTAATATTAAGAACACTGGGCATGAAAATAAATTCTGAATCAAAATGGAAATTTCAAAATTTCAGAAGCTGACTGCTTATCGCTTACTGCATGTTAAATTCCTTTTTATGGCTGGAGAAATTGGTGCCTGCCTAGCAGATGCGGGGTGGCTTTTTCAGCATCTGAACAGAGCAATTTAAAGTCTATATTTGTTGTATGAAGTAAGTATAACCCTGAGACACGCCAGCCAATCCTTACAATCCATTCTGTAAATAAATGCTGATTTAACGCATGCAATAATTTTTATTATAGTCTGCAGAGACTAATGATACATATTTGTTGTATCATTAGCCCATGTGTTTCCAAACTGAATGTTTTGTATTAAATTCTGTCATAGCAGTAACTGTGGCTGGACATGACTGAGTGATCATTTTATTTAAAAGAAAATCATACAATTACAAAGAGCTAAGTAATTTATTATGACCTGTATTTTTAAGAAGTTCATTCTCATACATACAGGAAATACTATACTGCTGAAAATGTATTTCTGCAGGTCATTTTTTAAAAGTATGATCGACGTTACACTTTTTGTGAAGAGATTATTGGACAGCCGTTTCATACCTTCAATGAATCCATCTTCTTTATAGAACTTAACAAGTAGAAAATGTATCAATATTATCGATAAATAAAAATCCCTCAATGCATCATCAAATATCCATGAGTTTTAACTTAAAAAGAAATTGAATATAAAAGCACAGCAGAGAAAGTATAGTAAAAAGGCCTATATAAGTATACAAAGCTATTAAGCTCATTATATATTTCATTAACGAAGGACAGTTCTACTCATCATGGTTACGAGTGGTTGCTGTGAAGTTCAGCCTTATCTTGGAAAGGAGTCTGCTAGTATCAAGAGTGTTTCAGTGTGGTCTCACACCTCTTGGTGGTTGGCTGCCCCAACTCTGCATGTCGAGCAAGGCTGCCAGCTTTGGTCAACTGGCTGGAGTGAGATTTTTAATTTGGGGCAAGTATCACACGAGTGCGTGTACATATGCACACACACTTCCGTGTATATAACAGTTTTTTTTATCTTATAGATAGCCTGTAGGGCTTGCAAACTACCCCAATGCTTTTAATGTGGCTAATTTAAGGTTTATAATGGAATAATATAGATTTGGCATAAGATTTCTTGCATGAGTGTAAGATTAAGGCTGAATACATCATGCCAGGTTCACTCAGAAAAAAATAATTATAATTTGTACCTTTGCTTGTCACTGGGGCTGTACTGAAAGGTCTGCAAATGGTACCCTTAGCTGTAATTAAATGTACCTAATTAGTAAATGTAGTCTAATTAAAGGTACAGAAATGGACTATGAGGAACATACTCAAGGTACAAACAACATTAACGTACCCACAATGGTACAAAAATGTTCCTCGTGGTCCATTTCTGTATCTTAAAAGGTACATTAATTGCCCTTGAGAGTTCAGCACCAGTGACAAGCAAAGGTACAAATACATTTTTCTGAGAGCCTAATCAAATTCCCGAGTAATGAACTTTGCTACATTTTTCTTATAGCAAACTGGCTTTTTTAATTAATTGAACAAATAAATTCATAAATTATGATAAATGGCAATGAATTATAATGAGGAAAAAATATCTGACTGCAGGGTGTTTCAATTGCAAGCGCCCAGTTACACACAAATTAGGCAGATACATTAAGACAGTCAGTGGAATTACTTTATCGATGGTAAAGGAATATTTTTAATTAATGGGATAAATTAATTCACCGCGCTGGTTTCTAAATATAGCATTAATATATCTGTAACTACTGATCCAGTCTGATAGCGTTTAAACCTATTTTTTGTTTCAATGGCGGGGTTATAGTGAAGTGATATTATTTGGGCATGGCTTAAGCGTTGTCTGAAAACAAGTATTTTGAGAAGAAAATGTGCGTATTTGTTTTGCTGGAAAGACAGCATATGCGAGTGCATTGCCTGAACCGTGCTGTTCCGCCCACTGTACTCGAGTATATTCAAAGGTTTCCTAAAACATTGCATGTATAAAAAACGCAAAACGTTTTCCCTCGGTCCATATGTTTTAGTTTAGAAAAAAAAGATAATGTTTCAGGATAATGCTTTGCTTGTGGAATTCTGCATTTTCACAGTTCGCAGGTTTCCCAATAAAACCATTCCGGGTGTCTTGATCAGTACTGTTAACGGCCATATAATGAAACGCATGAATGCCCGACTCTGTGCTCGCTGCTGCGGTAGGGAAAGTGGTCGTTTCCAGTCGCCACCCCCCTTTTTTCTTTTTTGTTTTCGAAGTTCGTCAGTTTTCGCCAACTGTTTCCGACGGCTAATGGAAGTTCCCCTCGGATTTCAAATCGATCACCGAAATATTTCCCCAAGTATTGTTATTGGATTATGCTAATACACCGAAAAGGTTTCACGTCCGTAGGATAAATCGGCTGCATAATGTGTTTTTCTCTAATAAGGCGGGGTGTGTAGTTGTGTATCTCGGGGTTGGGATTCGGGGTTAAATATTCAAAATGGCGGACGGAGGAACGACGAGTCAAGATGGGAGTTCGGGAGCAGGTAATATTACTGAACTTTACATATTCATATTCATATTCAAACACTCTCAACTTGTGTTGGGCTCAGGATTTATATAGCACCAAGCTGTAAAATACTGCATCGCATTATAAACGACCCAAGATTGGTGTTCAGGAGAAGATAATATTGGTGAACTTTACATATTCATCCGCTCCTACATCAGGACCAGGAATAAAATTCATGATTGTGTCATAACATCTTATTAATGATAATGCAGCAAACGAGCTCTTGTGCGTTGTTTCCCTGTGCGAGTGGAAAGGGAGCGATCGTAAATTTAAAGTTAAGCATGTTGTGATTAACTCGTAGCGTTAAACATTTCCAGCGAGTCACGACTTGCGCACATCCGACGGCTGTGTTTTACATTTACTGTGGTCAGCTGCTGGAGGCGTTTGCAGGTCGCCGATTAGCCATGTTGTTTATGCTAACGCCGGGCTGTTTTGCGTTTGAATTGGCGAGCCGAGTTTGCATATTCACTCTCCGACTGGCGGCGGCAGCACGCCGCCCTCCTGTCAGCCTGACAGATACGGAGCCCCGCCATCACACACACAAGACTAATTTTTCACCAACTAAACTTCCATATAACATCTTTCACCTCAGTAATGATTCTTGCACTAACACGGCCGTCAGTTTTAATGTCACTTTTCCAGTCGGCTGATTCCTGCCTGTCCGGCCGGGGCAGACCGGCGTCCGCTTCCAATATTTCGCCGCTTAGCCGTTACTCTTCCAAGAATTTTATAATTTGTCCCCCCCTTCTTTTTCAAACCTATAGAGGGATAAGCGCGTATGTATCTGCTTATGTTTGCCCTTTTAACTCAACATGTTCACCACAACCGATGTATAACTGCAAATGAACTTAATACTATTTTTGTGGTACAAAAGGCTTACTGCCTAAACTCGGTGCCACACTGTCATTTACATTTAATTATGCTGAAGTCCGAAGCGACTTTAGCGCATTTTAATCCTTATAGGCGGAATCCACATAAGGACTAAAAGTAATTTTCATAACTTATTATGCAAACCAGTCCCCATGTCACTTCGCAATTTTATTCTTGCCACTTTAAGCTATTTTGTTAAACGGATGCTAACTATTCCCGTACGGTGGAGGGTCTGTTTGCCTGAGAAACGAGCTTGACACTTGTCAAAAGTATTTGTTGGTAGTAGTTTGTTTGTTAGACATCTTTCGCATGTTCGGGAGTCAATCAGTCAGGCGGTAAGATTTGCAAAAAATGAACCCGCCCCGCGTTTCTCATAGTATCTACATGTTTAATAAATATGATTAAAGCACTGGAAACTCCGTGTGCTCTCCGTGCCGGGGTGTGTTCTGGAGTGGTGAATATATTAGTGTCTCATTACAATGCATCTGCTTGGGAGGTTTCTTTTATTTAAAATGGCTGCATAGATCTCCGCCTCTCATGTTTAGTAATACATATCTTTTTAGACATACTCTCGCTCTGTTTTGTATTTTTTTTTATACGAGGCCATGTGCGTTTGTGGCTTCAGTGATTCCTTCTCCTTCGGCCTGCCGTTATCCAGGCGGCGCCGGCGGTCCACGCAAGGCCCAGGCTTTTCGCGTGAGCAGGCCTCGGACTCTTTGTTTATTTCGTTTTTCTTGATGTCGTATTTCATCTGACGGTAATGTTAAGTATATGCTAAATTTCGCTGCTGGTATTTATTTTGTGCGTGTTTCTAGCTCTACTTTTTGTTTGTTTAGGTTAATTTAAGGGTTGAGCTAATATTGACAGTTCGTAAACGAGGAAGTCAATGTAGTTCATTAGGTCGGTTATCTGCTGTGTCTTGTAAAGTTAGTAATATATTTCAAAAAACGGCTTTTATTAAGTATGAAAATGTGTGAAGTATCCAATTTGTAAAGGAAATTGTTACAATTAAAATTGTTGTTTTTCAGTATCACAGAATGCTAATTCCTGAGTGATCAAACTAATTAGAATTGTATATGCATAGTCCAGCTGCCCATCTCAGACGTAATGGGGGCGGTGTCTGGCTCAGCATGTTAGGATTTTGTGCTCCTGATCAGAAAGTAAAAGTTTGGAATCCCAGCACTGACAGTCTAATAGCAGCACTGGGTCCCTGAGCAAGGCCCTTAACCCTCAATTACTCCAGGGGCACTGGACACTATCTGACCCTATACTGTTGCCCCCAAGTTATGGACAGCAAGATGGAGAAGGCGAAGAGAAGAATTCCTGTACTCGTTCTGGTGCAAATGCCAAATATAGGAATTATTCTTATTTACTCATATTATTACAGTTTGCAGTAAAGTGTAGCTGCTTGCTTAAGTGTCTATTGATTGAGTTGATATAGGTACTGTCACACACACACACACCTTCAAGTATAAGCTGTTGTGTGTTTTTGTTCCATTGAGGGCTGTGTGTGCATGTGTGTGTGTTTGTTCAGGTATATATGACATTGTGGGGGCCAGATGTCCCCACAGTGTGATAGAAACTTGTTACATGGATCTTTTGAGGACATCCGTGAGTCCAGTCAAAAAAACTAAAATAGCCTTAAGTCTTGCATTTTGTTTGGTTACTTAGGGTTAGGGTTATGCTCAGAAATAAATGGAGTGTCTTCACAAAGAGATAGATAAGCAATCTGCCCCCTGAATGACTGCATGATGATTTCTTAAGTTCCTATGGTCATGCTGAATGGGAACAATACTGCATAAGGTCAAACACGAAATGCTCGTTTTTGACTGGTGACTTCTCTCAAAGCAGAAGTGAATAATGTCTTTCCATATCTGACAGGAGTTCAGCCCAGATTAAGTCAATTTCTTATGCATGATGGTTTGATGTAGGGCTGCAAGTTGAAATGGTTATTATGGTTTATCGCATAAAAGATTATATGGTGGGGGTCAGAACCAGAAAGGGTATTTGGACGATAATGCTCTGACCCAATTGAGTGACAATAGATCTTGTGACCACAGCTATGCCATACCTAAGTTTGGGGGGGTGTTGTCAGTGACCCAGTTATTGCAAAAGTGTTCATCTTTTTGTCAATTCATTTATTCAGTTGGTTTCTTTTTAGTAAAGACCTAATTTTCACATGCCCATCATGCTGTGTCAATTTCGGATTTTAAAATGGCAAAGAAAAGTGCAATCTTGGTACCACTGTTTTACACATACTAATATAGATTGCTACAATAGTTTAACCAAGAATAGCATTTAACTCGGCTTGAATGTTAAAAATAAGCTCTATGTCCTTCCTGTTGCCATACATTGTATTCAAATTTGAAATAATTTTAAACATGGCAGAAATTTGTTCCTACAGCGTATTACTTTAAATAGGTATTTGAGTTTAAACATGAATATGGATGAGGGCAGACTTAGTGGTCATGAATAATTCATTTAACACTCCACAGCTTTCAGATGCTACAGTACAAATAAGCTGCGTGGTGGGTTCTGGCCAGTGGCCACTTGCTGTGAGGACATGGGCCTTATCTGCTTTCACATGTGAGCAAGTTACCCTCCAGGTTGTGCCATGTATTATGTGTACAGGTGTTCAATTTTGCCTTTTTAGGGGTGTTGAGAGGTGTCTGTTCCCTGGTTTTGGAGGGCCAGTGTGTATAAACTTGTATCCTACTTCAGCTGCTGGTCGTTTACTCTGTTTTGACCGTGGAGACAGTGGCTCTTCATGGTGCCGGTTTTCTGTCAACATCCTTGAATTTTCTGCCTCTGGATCCCACTAGTAATAAAAGAGGGGTCAGTGTTAAATGTGACCACAAGATGGCATAGTTACCCGCGATGCTAACTATGAATGTGTGGCTCATTAAAATGTAATATAAGAATGTTCCTCATCTTCATCTGCATGGTTCTGGAATTTGCATTTCCTCTTATTAGTATCTGACTCAGTTTCTGCAAATGCAGCCTGAAGACATTAGTCTCACTGATTTCAGTAGCCTCTATGGGCTATGGACGTTTCATTTTCAATTACTTGTTTAAAATTGTTAAACTGTTTGCATAGTGTATCCTATTGGATATGAACAGCCACAGCATGTAAATTTTCTATTTACGGTCTCATTTTTTCCCCAGCTAAAATGCTATCATGTCCCCCACTCTTTGTAGTCGTAGCAACAGTAATGTTAAAAGAAACCGAAAGTGTGTTAGTCACCTTCTGTATCATATTTGTCAGTTTGTACATTTGTATCTTCATAAGATATCACCGGCCAGCAAACTGTACGTTTATCTGCTTGGGATGATGAAAACACAGCTGCCATATCAACCACAGAGGTGTCTGGGTTTCATTTTTTTATAACTGGAATGTTTTGACTATCAGAAATCATTGAACTCTGCTCCCCAAAGTTCTGTCAGATGACTCTGCAGATGCCTGTCAAATTCTGTGGGCTTTGAGATTTCTGTAGTGTAGGTAGCATTTTACTATAAAAAAATGAACAACTTTCTGCATGTGATTTTTATTTATTGACTTCAAAGCACTATCTTCAACACTAAATGAACACTAAAGAGTTCCAGGTTATCTGAATATGCTAATACAGTTGAGCACACATGCATATATTTGCATACGGATTGCGCTGCAGCTGTAAATGGGGGCTTCCATGTTAACTACCTAGGATGCTGCATGTTGTGTGGTGTAGCTGTTTTGCCAGAAGTTGTGTTAATGCAGGATTTTGCATTTCATTAACAGGGACAAAAAGGTCACAAAATGCACCTAAGGACACAGGTATATTGATTTGAACAGTAATTAATTTACAATGTTGACTCTTGTAGAATGTCGGAAGGTTGTGGAACTTTAAGGGTAATTAATCAGCTTGTTAAATAGGTTTGCAGATTTTGTAATTGTGATTTCTGTTAATGCTAATTTATACATGAGAATAATAATAATCGCCACCGTGTAAGCAGATACATTTTGAAGCATATAATGAAGTTAGAAAAATCCAATCAAATAGCTGATTCGGTTGAAAATAACCAATGCTTTTAAATGAAGCGTAGCTGCTGAGCTGTGGATCACAGCCACAAAACGCTTCACCTTTGCTGCAGGGACTCAGTCCCCCTGCATCCACAGAAACGGAGATGTATGATTTTACTTCTGTACTTGGCTGTTTCTTTTTTTATATGCTCTTCTGAAGAAACATAACATTGCTGGCAGTCAAAAGGCTTCTGTAGACCTGGTCTGCTGCAATGCTATGGTTAGCCAGTCACAGAAGGTGCCTGTGGTAAGTGCCGGCGTTTGAAACAGTGCCCTCTGTAGCTTAAGGTGAAATCTACTCATTTAGACCATAATATTAATGGAGACCATGGGAGGGGAAACTACAAAGACTTATTACTGTTCCGTCTGGCATGGTGTGCAGATGGCAAATGTAGGTGTGCTGACTGGACGTGGATTGCTGTGCTGTAGGGTTGTGCTGGGCAGGCCTTTGCTGGCCCATGGGTAGGCTCTCGATGTCGGGGTATAGGTGCCCCTCCCCCCCCGGTCACTCTGGCTACCGGTGCTGCGTGCCATCAGCGCCTCTCTCACCCGTTCGCTCTCTCTGCTGTTATTTGGACTCGCACCCACTTCCTCACCATGAGGCTGGGTTAGAATCAGTCTTGTTATCCAATTAATATGGTAATGAGCTGATAAATATTTATGACAGATTTAAATTATGCAGAAAGCTTTCTGTCCTTTATGCGAAATGAATCGCTCGCAAGACTTCAAAGCACCCGCGCCACACTAACGAGCGCGGGAAATTTGCATAGGACTTTAATCAGCTGCATACTGATTATGCCTCATTACTGAAAGTGGCAGCTGCAGTCTTTGTCTGGCTTATTCCAGCGAAGAGGAACTTTTTTGCACTCGGGCTGCCATAACATCCGAGGGAAGCAGAGGATTTGCTCGTGCATCCACAGAGCCAATGGTTGTTTGAGACTCCCCTCTGCTGGGTCTCTCTGTACTCCCCTCTAAGGATACCCGCGTCTTAGAGCTGACTGGGAGCTGTCCTGTACTCCTCTATGCTTGTGACAGGTGAGAGTGTTGCGTGTGTCTGTGTGTGTGTCGGTGTGATTAATCTATGCATTTCTGCACTACTACTTGCCTGTCAGTAAACTCCAGTGCCTCTTGTGTACAGTGGTGGATTGGCATCTGTGGCATTCACCATGCTAGGATGACTGGTTTGGTGAATAACGTTGTCTTGTCTGTTTCAGAGTCAGGAATGAGCAGTCCGTCTGAATCGAGCAGAGGAGCCATGGGCAATGGCGACAGAAGCCCGGGGCTACGGACAAATGGAGTGAACTTCGAGAGACGGAGCGTGCAGACAGACTCTGTCAGCAGTACAAACGCACAGACCCTGCTGCAACAGGTAACACACATGCCCTCCTTTTGCAGTGGACTCCTATCGACTAAATTTTATAAGCTGCCTAACTGTAACTTAATCTCAGGATCTTTTAAAAGACACACATTGTCAAAACACGTTTCTTATGTAAAAAGGTGAACAAAATGTTACCCCAGTTTTAGTTTAGTGTTTCTGGAGTCACTGGTTGTAGGGCAATTTTGTGAAAAACTCTCACAGCTGCCTCGTGCTATAAACACACAGATGTGTATGCCAGCGGCACGCACACTCCTATTGTTACGCTAGCATCTTTCACAAAGAAGCTGTATTACTGCTGCTGGCAGATTACCTGCACGTTGTATGCCTCTATAGTGTGATGTGGGATTTTGATTCCTGCGGTGTTCCTGCTCGTCTGGGGAAGAGCTGTTGAATCAGCTCTCTATTTTAATTGTTGTTGTTCCTTGGGGAAGAAATGAATAAATATGCAAATATATGCAAAGTTAAGCAGCACGGCTTAAGTAGTATTATATTACCATACTATCCTGTGTTTCCCCTGAAGATCCTTAAGTAGATTTTAAATGTATTTTGATATTATGTGTAAAGCCAGAAACAGTGAAATTGCTTTCCAAACTATCTCTGATTTGTCGGACTTGGGCCTCTTAGCACAAGGAACTGATTCACTGAATCTTCTGCTTTGCTATTCTACCAAGACAACTTTATGAAGGTTCTCTGGGGGCCCCTAGCTATTGAGTGTTTGTGGCGTATTTTCCTTCTAGTCTCATAGACCTTCCTTGGGTGTCCTGGATCCTGTCATGGAGCTTCTGAGGGTGTCTGTCTTTTTCCATCTTCTTCGTTTGTAGGGTGGTGTTTCTAGTCCTTTTTTATGTAGGGATTTTTATTTAGGGTGTGACCCCCCACACGCTGTGAAGAGTGTATGTCTCATACTGAAAGTATGTTTATCGTGTTTTTAATCAAGTACTGTGTGAGTAATGATACTGAGTTGTATCTTGGTATTCTTGTTACAGTAATTAGGTTTATTTGAATTAAAGTGTATTTTTAATACCAATAAGATATTTGATGTAACACTTACAAAAACTGGGGCTTTTATCACCTGAAGACTAAACTTTAACTGACCATCTTAAGCTTCTGCTTAATCTGTCCTAATTGCTTCTTTGCGTTGTGCTGCATCAGCAGGATTTTGTGGGTGTAAATGTAAGATCATGCTCCTTTTTACACAGACAGTGTCTACCCTTGACTTGTTTTTGGTTTTAGTCCAAGTCTGCAGATGCAGCAGAACCCCCACCCACCAGCCAGTTGGGGGCGCTGCCTCAGGCTCAGCTTATGTTAGCTGGGGGACAGATCACTGGAGTAAGTGGCATGTTGTGGTCTTGTTCAAGGCCCCCGGTGTTTGTAAACGCCCCCAGCATGCTTTCTTTTGGCTTCTTTGTGGTTGCTGTTTTGTTCTCTTTGTGCAGTGCAAACATGATCGATGTTCTTTGCTCTGCTGTCACAGCACGGTACACCTTTCCTTAACAAGGCCTTAGCATGCTTACTTGTGTGCTGGCTTTATCTCTCTGGGTTTATGTTCACGGGGACCAACTTGGTGTTAGGGTCACACCTGGAGAATGAGGTGTAGCGATTTTGGTGCATAATATGTATGAATTGTTAAAACCTCCAGTTGGCTGACCCAGTAGAGGACCTGGGTTCCATAGAACAGTTTCATAAAGAGCCCCTATATGCAAATCATCAATTTAACTGATAAATACTAAATGCAAGAAAGAATGCAAAATGTGAAATAAATGGTATGTAAAATGTATATTTAGAAATTATTATAGATAATGAAGTTAATTGATGGTTCTGCTATCTTAGTTTTGGGTCTGCATTAGGGTACTTTTCCACCGTACCAGGTACCGTACTTTCAGTACTTCCATTAAGTACCAAAAGTATGGTACTTCTTTTGGGTCGGTTTTCCACTGGCGTAAAAACTGTTACCGGTATGTGTTGGTTTTCCTGTCGACGCCGCTCCTGTTGTTATGATCCTTCACTTTCCTCTAGTCCTCCTTAAGTTTTTTGATTTTCAAGCAGCATTGTTCGGTGTTTCGCGTCAGCCCCATTTCTTCCAAGCGGTTTACGATGACGGCAAATACTTTATTTCGAGTTGTGCCATCCAAATCCCGCTGGATCTGTTCATCTGACCATATGGCGAAGCCTGTGTTTCCTCGTTTGTCCATCCTTCCATTTTACTTTTTTAATATTTTTGTTTCTACTACTTTTTATTTCGTTTTTCGCTGTTCAAATGATGCCGGTCGTATTTTTTTTGTTTCAGCGGCAGGCTATTTGCATAACCAATCGACAGAAAATACGTCTGCAAGCCCCACCCCGAAGTAAAAGTACCAAAGTACGCCAGCTGGTTTGACACTTTCGGCACTGGTACTCGATCGGAAGTCAATGGAAAAGCAAAAGTACCGTACTTTGTCCGGTGGAAAAGCGCCCTTAAGTGTTGTGTAAGACCAGAAGCTGGAGCTCCTGTGTAGGTAAACACGTGTGAATAATGGCCTTTCTGAACAGATCATTAGTGATTTCCCAGAGGGCTCATTATCTCCCGGTGTGAGTGCTTGCTTTAGATCGCCCTAATGAGTGGAGCAGAGCTGTGTGCCGAGTGGAGGTACCATTGACCGGCAGAGAAGTGTGGGTCTGTACCCTGATTAAACAGGGAGAGATGTGGTGCTATTAGCTACCTCACAGTGCTCTGCTCGGCATCACGGCCCCGCGGCGCGTCTCTCTGCTCTGCAGATGCCGATGGCCAATGTCTCTGCTTCACGGCACAGGACACCGCCAGTGCCTGTCTCTCTTCTCCGCATTGTGTGATGCTGGCTATATCCATTTCTCTGCTCCATGTGATGGGACGCCACCGCTGCCCTTCTCCCTGCTCTGCGTCATCCTGGCATGCTGTCTCTGCCCATCTTTATACCCCGCGTCACGGGACACCGCAGTCACCCGTCTCTCTCTACTACTCTTTTTTTCTTTTGGACACACTTTGTGTTGTCGCTTGTTTCAGGCACATGTTTTGCTGTGTTCTCATTCCCAGAGCTCTTACCTTTGCTCCCTCTCTCGCCGCCGCAGTTGACGCTGACCCCAGCACAGCAGCAGCTCCTGATCCAGCAAGCACAAGCGCAGCTTCTGGCTGCAGCGGTGCAGCACTCGGCCAGCCAGCAGAGCAGCACCACAGGAGCCGCCATTTCTGCCTCTGCAGCCACGCCCATCACTCTCTCCCAGCCCATACAGATCACACCAGTAAGTGGTGCTCCTGCTGAGTTCAGGGCCTGCAGAGTGTGTCAGTGCATCCTGTCTTGTGTACATTTAAAGTGCTTGCTTGCAGCTGTTTTTGGCTGTCTCCCTGTGTTGTTCTTGATGCACTGCCCCCGTAATGACATGCATCCCTCTTGTTCTTTGCTTGGAGGATCTCCAGCAGCTACAACAGCTGCAGCAGCAGAACTTAAATCTGCAGCAGTTCGTGCTGGTGCAGCCGGGCCACCCTATCGCCACGCAACTGCAGCCGGCACAGTTCTTCATCTCGCAGACGGCGCAGGGGCAGCAGAGTACGTGCGCCGCTGTGACTCTGTCCGCTCTGCTTTGCTCACCTTCTCGCTTTGTGTATCACACCTCTTGTGTTCCTCTTTGCCCTGCAGATATTCTGCAAGCCCAGAATCTGCTAACACAACTACCTCAAAGCCAAGGCAATCTACTGCCGGCTCAGACAAGCATCGCCATCAGCACTCAGGTCTGAGGCTGTCAGTAGATACTGGAATATTTGTGGAACCGAGCAAAATGTTTTCTGAAAAGCGATATCCCTTCTCGTGCTTTGTTGTACAGCCAGCGACACCTACACGCACAATTGCAGCTGCACCTGTGCAGGCGATCAACCACGTGACACCAAAGCGCATAGACACGCCCACTTTAGAGGAGCCCAGCGACCTGGAGGAGCTTGAGCAGTTTGCCAAGACATTCAAGCAGAGGAGAATCAAGCTGGGATTCACTCAGGTTTGAGGACGTGCTCCTTTTTATTTGCAGGCTTACTTTGGGATTAGCGTGGAGATTCTGCATCTCCATGCTGGCTCCCAGTAAAATATAAGATCAGTTTTAAGATTATTTTATGTACATATAAGGCTCTTAATCAGTTAGGTGTCCACTTATATCTGTGACCTTTTGTGATTGTTCCTCAGCCTTGGGGCACAGTCTGCCCATGGCTGTTAGATCAGCCAGCAATGTGGACACTCTAAAACAGGGGTCACCAACATGGTGACCTATTTCAGTTTATATCTCGCTTAAATCTTTGTGTAGGATCGTGAAAAAAACATTGACTAAATCTGTAATCTGTCTTCTTTTCAACACCTCCATTGTGAGAAGTATTAAAGTTTCTAAAATTAGGTTAAATCCGCAAAAAAGTAAACCGTCACCTTTCTTTGTTTTACATGCATCGGGGGCGTGTAGTACCATCTTCACGTGAAGATCGCTATTCGCATTCTAAATAGCCGTATTACCGCATATTCAAGTCACATTCACATGGTAATTTGATGAACAACGCGATCCAGATACATCCCCATCAGCGCCATAAAAGGGGGGGATTGTAGCCAGGTGTGAATGGCTCATGCATACACATAAAAGCTCCTACATATTCAATGGAAGGAGACCAGAAATAGTGGCATGAGTTGTTATTTATTTATCCAACTGAATGTTGCAACTACACCATTTAGTCATCTTCATGTAGCCAAGGCTTTGGTGATCAGATATCTGGGATCAAAACAAACTGCCACCATTGCTTACTATGTACTTTTTTATAATGTTTCTGCGAGTGTTCCAAACTGCATTTTGCAATGTCTGTACTTTGATGTCAGATTACAAGCTTAAAATAAATCTGACATATTTATAATATACATTAAAATTAAGATGAGTGTAATGCCAAAACAAATATATAAGAAATAACTTAATTCGTGGCAAATAAATTTATATTGAATGAAATGTGTGACCATGCCCCAGTCAGTGAAAGTGTTCCCTACCTCAAGACCCTAGAGGGTTAAACTACTTACTTGCTCTTCTGTATAAGACGGCAGGCTGGGTTTTTTTCCCCGCTGATTTCTGGCTTGTCCTGAGTGCATGTACTCTCTTTCTCTGTCTCCAAAGGGGGATGTCGGCCTTGCCATGGGCAAGCTGTATGGGAATGACTTCAGTCAGACCACGATTTCCCGCTTCGAAGCCCTGAACCTGAGTTTCAAAAACATGTGCAAGCTGAAACCGCTGCTGGAGAAGTGGCTTAACGATGCAGGTCTGTCACTCAGAGCTTAGGCTCTAAAGCTGTAAAACTGTCTGAACAGACCTTTCTTCATGCAGTGTTTCCCAGTCCAGTCCTTCGGGGACCCAGAGATGGTCCGCATTTTTGCTTCTTCCCTGGGAGCAGGGAGGGAGCAAAAACATAGATTGATTGTGGGTCCTCCAGGACTGGATTGGGAAACACAGGCATAAAATATGAGTTGAGTGTTTATGCACATTCTTTGCCATTCTGATAAAACCATTTAACCATTCTGCCTCCCTCTGCCGTCTTTGCAGAGAACCTCAACTCGGACCCCTCCCTGTCCAGCCCCAGTGCCCTTGGCTCACCGAGTCTGGGCATGGAGGGTACCAACCGGCGCCGCAAGAAGCGGACCAGCATTGAGACCAACATTCGAGTGGCCTTAGAAAAGAGTTTTCAGGAGGTAAACAAACCTTCACACCTTCCCTGGTGCTCGGTGACTTCTGTGAAATGTCATAATGAAGCTTCCTAGACCGTGTGTGGATAATGCTCCGCTCCGCTCACCTTGGCCTTGCCTGACTCCCGTAGTCTGGGCATCATGACACCTTTTACGCCTCATGCTGACATGGCAATTGGTGTTTTTTGCCCCTTTTAAGCAGAACCAAAAACCTACCTCTGAGGAGATCACCATGATCGCCGACCAACTGAACATGGAGAAGGAGGTGATCCGCGTTTGGTTCTGCAACCGTCGGCAGAAGGAGAAGAGGATCAACCCACCTAGCAACACCAGCACTGGAAACACAGCAGTCAAAGCAGTGTTTGCCCCCTCCAACCCTGTGGTATGCTCCACTCCTCGTACCATGGCACATGTAGGGGTCTCCTTCAGCAGTGTTCTCAGTTCAGTCTCCATGTTCTGCTGATGTTTCTCGTCTTGGGGAGACTGGATTCCCCGGAGCTGCTTGTCTGTGTGAGCCTCCTGAAGCTTGAAACCGCTCGTGTGTGTGTGCGTGTGTGCACGACCCTCTGACGCTTGGAGCTGCCCGCTTCTGAAACTCTGCTCTCCTCAGGTGTCGAGTACAGCCAGCCTAGTGACCAGTGCAGCCCCTGTCTCGCTGGCTGGAAACCTGCCCCCAGCATTGACCAGCACAGCCGCCTCCAGCCTCGCCTTCACAGGTGTGAGTGATGCAGGAATGCTGAGAGATACTGGTGGTCATACCTGCCATCCCAGCTGGCCAATCTGTCTGAGTCCACTGGTAACACACCGTTAAAGGTTCTCCCTTATTCCAGGCCCGACCCTCGGGGCAGCATCTACAAACACCGCGTCTGTCATATCAACGGTTACTATGACGACCTGCCCAGCGACACCCTCGTTCGTGGAGGGAGGCCGGTCCCAGAAGACGGCGGTGGTGACGCAGGTGCCGGCGCTGGCAGCTTCCACCTCGACCTCGCAGGTGATGCTGGCGACACCCGGGCTGCCAGCCGCCCTGCAGAATGCCGCCGTGGCAGCCGCCGCGGGCCTGGGCCCAGGGCTCATGGCGTCCCCGCAGTTCACGCCAGGGTAAGGGGCGCGTCGATACAGTGCTCTGGCACGCTGACACTTTCACGCAAGCCCAATGGCGGCAGGGATTTGCATAGCTATCCCCCTTGAGTAAAGCTGTACTTTTTTCGCTCTAGAAATCAAAATACTCTGTCCAAGCATGTAACGGCAGCTTCCGTCCTGAATCATTTGCATCTGTTTTTACTGCCAGTATTCTGCTGTGTTTATTGCCAGGAGATTGTCTGTAATAAGAACATAAGAACATAAGAACTTTACAAACGAGAGGAGGCCATTCGGCCCATCAAGCTCGCTTGGGGAGAACTAAACTAATAGGTCAGAGTTGTTAAAAT
>JAODJX010000037.1:5866702-5876807 GCA_026776945.1 Isichthys henryi | reverse complement strand
ACAACCCAGGATGGGGGGCCAGCCCATCGCAGGGTACACTCACACACCATTCACTCACACATGCACACCTATGGGCATTTTTTGCAGCTCCAATTAGCCTCAGCATGTTTTTGGACTGTGGGGGGGAAACTGGAGTACCCGGAGGAAACCAGTAAAAACCAAATTATGAAATAATTTGGAGGAAAACAAACATTGATTGCAATATAGAAATACAAGATTTTTTTCATTTACAAAAGTATAGAAATGCAAGTACTTGACTATTTAACGGAAGCTCTCTCTCTTCTGTAACTAGCTATTAAACTATCCACCTGATACAGTACAGGTGATTCTGATTGGTTTCCTTTTTGAAAAGACTTTTCACTTCAGTCGTTAACCCTCTGGGGACAAGTGCATCGTTGGGAATGCTGCATATTTTTTGCGTCTATTTCAGTTTATATCTCGCTTAAATCTTTGTGCAGAATCATGAAAAAAACACTGACTAAATCCATAATCTTCTTTTCAAAAGGTCCATTGTCGAAAGTATTAAAGTTTCTAAAATTAGGTTAAATCCGCAAAAAAGTAAACCATGTGACCTTTCTTTGTTTTACCTGCATTGGGGGCGTGTAGTGCCGCCCCCACCTGAAGATTGCTATTCGCATTCTAAATGGCTACATTAGCGTGTATTCAAATTGCATTCACATGGTAATTTGATGAACAACACAACAGTGAAACGCGATCCAGATACATCCCCATCAGCGTCAAAAAGGGGAGGGGGGATATGGCCAGGTGTGAATGGCTCATGCATACACATGAGAGCTCCTACATATTCAATGGAAGGAGGCCAGAAATAGTGACATGAGTTGTTATTTATCCAACTGAATGTTGCAACTACACCATTTAGTCATCTTCATGTAGCCAAGACTTTGGTGATCAGATATCTGGGATCAAAACAAACTGCCACTATTGCTTACTATGGACTTTTATAATGTTTCTGTAAGTGTTCCAAACTGCATTTTACGATGTCTATACATTGATGTCAGATTACAAGCTTAACATAAATCTGACATATTTACAATATACATTAAAATTAAGATGAGTGTAATGCCAAAACAGATATATAAGAAATAATTTGTCATGAATTTTTTTGATATTGAATGAAATGTGTGATCATGCCCCAGTCAGTGAAAGTGTGTTCCCTACCTCAAGGGCTACAGTTTTGCTGTTTGTTAATTTTAACTTTTTATTGAGACATTGCCAGTCAGTGAGGTATAAATCGTACAAGCACTTTGAGGTTTCTGCTCATTGCCCTCTGATTGACTGACTTGTATTTGCCAAAGGGGGGCATTGCTGAGCCTGGCTCCAGGAGGGCTGGGAAGTGCTCTGAGTCCGGCCTTGATGAGTAACAGCACCCTTGCCACCATTCAAGGTTTGTGTAGTACTGATATTACTCTTCTTGCTTGGTGCCTGAGCCCTCCATTCCAACCAAGGCTGTGTGGTGGCCCCGTGCCGACGGGGACGCGCCCGTGACTGTGACCCTGTGCCGATGTGGACGCACCTGTGACTTTGGCTCCGTACTGATGGAGACACTGTGGTGACTCTCACTTTCTCTTCCTCAGCACTGGCATCCAGTGGGACTCTGCCAATCTCCGTCGATGGAAATGGGAACCTGTTGTTTGCAAATGCTAGTGCTGGAACCCCCAACCTGGTACCTGCTCCACTATTCCTGAGCCCACAGAACTTGTCCCTGCTGACTAGCAACCCAGTCAGCTTAGTGTCTGCGAGCGGGGCTGTGGGGGGAGCTGGAAGTGGGGCCCTCAACCTGCAGGTCACCTCTGCTCCCCATGGCGATTCCCACCACGGCACGGTGACCTCCACCAAGGCCCAGTAAAGACCGTACTAACTAATCTACTGCCACCAAGAGCGAAGCCTGGGCTGGACGTCCCTCCTGCTGTTTTTCCGTGAGCTTCAGGCCTGAAGACACATCCTGGGTCTTCATGCTTGATTGTGTGGTTCTTGGCATGTAGGAACTTCTTGGGTCTTTTTTTGCAAAGACTGCTACTGAAAGAAATGTAGGCAATTCTAATATAAGAAGATCAACTGCATTGACATATTTACAGAAGTAATTATTATTGTACTGGTTATCTGTCTTACATATGGAGGGTGGGTGAAACTTTTATATAGAAGCTTTTCAGTGTTCACTGCTGTGCGTGCTGAAGAGGCTGTGTGTGTGTGCGTATTGACTTTCTTAATGAATTTTTTTAGCTTTAAATTGTCCTTAACTGAAACCTTAAACACGGTTAGAAGGCTTTAAGCTTACAGGGAGCTGAGTCCTTGCTTAGGCTCGTTTTACTGTAAGGGATCGTGCTATTCAACATGTGTGTCTCTCTAAAACACTGGTACTGCAGGAGTTTGTATGAATTAATATGGTGGTGAGGACAATAGACAACACTGATTTTTGTACTCTAATTGTGAGAGCTTGACAGGAAGTTGACGTGCTGTGGTTTTGGCTGTCATAAGTGGCACAGCTTTGGGGAGCCTAACAGAGAGCGATGATGGTGGCGCTCTCCATCCTCATGCCTTACGGTCCTTTATGCGGTCACTCAGTGCAGATGTCGCTCCTAGCCTTTTGGGTCTGGCCCGACGCTTCGGGCCGGGTCTGTGCCCAGAACAAGAGGACCATGTTGGCAGCAGTTGCTCTGTGACTCAGTGATCTCTCTACTCTTTAACCAGCCTCTATTCAGATACCAAAAATAATTCTCAACATGTGTCTGTATGTTTCTGTAGATTAGCATATTAGTGTCTATGAGGAGAATCCCTACTTAGGTCATGACTGATAATGCAATACTGTCATGACACTTTCCAAAGACTGATGGGCGAAATATTTTAGTTTCCGTGTGAGGAGGTGCGTGTGTGTGTGTCTGTGTGTGTGTGTGTGTGTGTGTGTGTGCGAGCACATGCATTGGTGCATTAAAGCAAACCATAGGGAGGAGATGCTTAATGAGCTTGGATTACTGGTCAGGTTCATTTTTATGCTTGATTTTTAAAGAAATGTTTGAAACCTTAACGTCCACTCCATGTGATAATAAAACTGCACGTGTGTATTGACTTTTTTTTTTCTTTCTAGAACAACAGTCTGTCGTGTGCTCTGTGTCAGTCTGTGTTCTACATTGGACTGACTCTAACTTTGTGAATCGTGGTCAGGCTTCCTTGGAGCTGTTTTTCTTCCCCTTCCCTTGCAAACTTCGGCTACCAAACAAAAGCTTGAACCAAAGTTGTTCCCTTTTGCTGCTGTGTCTGGTCTGTCTGTCTGTCTGCGTCTGTCTGTGCAAGGATGTTACTGTGTGACCATGATTAAGACTTCACCACTGTATAAACATCTGACTACTTATGAAATGTTTTTTTTTTCTTCAAGAAATTGATGGTGGTAACTAGTATCTAGCTCGACGCCAATTTGCGTCGTACCACCACCAGGTGGAGGGTCTCTATGGGCCAGTACCCCCCCCCCCCATGTTGGGTCTTCTATCACTGCTACTGCTTTAGTGTGGTTTTCTCAGTAGACTCAGACTGAGTGATGATGTAGAGATCTTGCTTATCACAGGACAGGTTGTGTATGTATTAGAGATGCACCGATTTGTAACGGCCAACTATTGGTATCAGCCAATACAGCAACAATCAGCCATCAGTCAATGGTTATAAATTTCCCACTTATAATTCCCCATATTGTTTTGCATACCTGTGTACTAAACGGTAAGAAAAATGTCTGCTGTGTTGAAGTTTATTTTTCACAAAGACTTTAGGCCTTAGAAATGTATTTTGCGAACATCGCTCTGCTAAAGTTTCACAAGGAGGAAATTTTCAATGCAGCAGATCGATTGCTGATCTTAAGGTGGGACAGTGAAGATGGGGAAACAAATCCGATCCCATAAAAGAGGCTGCAGTACAACCAAAGAACGCGATTCCATCAGTAGTGCAAACATTTAATGGCAAAAAAAATTCTGTGCAGACAGCGTGAACTCAAAAGACATTACTAGGACAATTATGTAATTAAACACACTTGATGGTCAGCCCTTCTGTTTATAAATGTTATAAATATGTACGATGTATACAGTTAGAAAATATAGTGCTCTGGGACTGCTGAATGCCAGAGTTGGCGGGAAAAATACGTATTCATGTTTTTGGAATGTAATTTATTTTTTTATTTATTTGGGTGGAGTGGTCCCTTTAACCTCCCAAACAATCGGTATCTGTTATGTCAGTTTTCTAAATAATTGGCTATTGGTATCGGCCAGAAATGTCCTTATCGGTGCATCACTAGTATGTATCTGATAGCTAGTGGTTTACTGCGGAAAATACAGCAAATTCCAGTGGCCTGTAAATTACCAAACAAGTATTGGTAATTCCCTATATTTGAATTAAGGTTATCACTTACTAAGTATAGAGATTTGTAAATAATTATGTGTAACTGTTGGTCACAGTGCCGGCTGCCTTGCTGTGAAGCATTGCAGGGATATGGCATGGTTCATGGAGCCCTCAGTTGATGGCTGACCTCCCGTAGGCTGATTTAGCTCTGGTAATTACCAGGGAGATGGACTCTAAAGCCACTGGTCTTAATAACATGTGAAGATAATCTTGCTTTTTTTTCTTCTTTTAATAGAAATGAATAACAATCAATTTTTCTAGCCTTTTAAATTTCTTTGTATGGTTTCCTTGGTTTTGACCATAACCCTTCAGAATTGCCTCTTAGTGACTCCATCACCATGCATACTTGTAAGGGGTGCATTTCTTGGTGTGGATGCTTTCACACGCTGCAGTGGTGCGTGATCTTTGGCTGATCGTGGATATGGTGTAACTGGTTGATAGGTGGGATTAGGGTTGCAAAGGGGCAGAATATTTAGGGAAGCTTTCCATGGGAAGTTAAGTTGGGGAATTTTGGAAATCTAGAACCTCATGGGACTCAAGCTGTCAAATGTGGCAAAGACAGCAAACTATGAACAATATATAAACTATAAAACATATATCTCTTATAAGCAGTGCGTTTTCATGTATTCTTCTTTTGGGGGGTTTTTGCATACACTATTACAAGCGCTTGGTCACAGAGTGAAATCATTATTGCCATCAAGATTTTTTTCCCCCAACTACATTTATTTTTCCTGTTATAGGCTGTGCTGCAGTTTTGCAAATTCCCAGTTTATTCCCATTAATTCCCATATATTCCCATTAATCCACATGGAATGTTTCCCAGAATTTTGCCTGTAAGAAGAGTTAGTAATAAATGGAAGTTAATCATGGTGGAAGGGGAAGGATAGCTAAGTGTGTCTGAGGTGTCAAATGTACTACAAGTTCTGGGCTGGGGATGTGTGTGGAGTGCCACCTCTTCGGTGCCTGTGTGGGGAGGCCCCTTCGTAAATGACCGCTGACTGAGGTGTGAATGTCGAATGTCGGCAGCACTCCCTTCACTGACTGAATACCCTTTCACCATTACATCCGCTTGTGCTGCCTTTTTCTGTTGTTTAGCTATAGCATATAGTTGTGGGCTTGTTCATTTCTATTAATTTATGACAATCCTTCTGATGTGGTGTTTGCATTTCTTGCTGAATGTATACGTAAGAGTGCATGTGTGTATGTATATGTGTGTGTGTTTGTGTGTGTGTGTGTGTGTGTGTGTGTGTGTGTGTGTGTCCCAATCCTCAAGCTTCAGAGAACCAAAGACGCCGGCATGTCCCCGGTCTTGGTTTTCCTGTGACAGATACCAAAACATCACCTTGCCCTCTGCTTGGGGTTGTGTGTGGTTGTGTTCTGAAATACACCGTTTGTCTGTCACTGCTCCCCGTCCCTCACGTTTGCCCCCAGAATGTGCTTCATTTTTGGCCGTATAGCTATGCATTGTGCTCCGGGGCTGGACTCGGTCTGTCTCGGCACAGCTGAAGAGACCTCTGTCACTTTCCTCTTTGTGTGTTGCCTTTCTGGAGAGCTAAATGTGGGTGGGTGGCTGGGAGGGAGGGTTCTACACACTTGGTGCCGGAGCAAAATCCCAAATGAAACGAGTCGACCGGCCACCCTGCCTGCCACATACCAAAGATGGCCCAGCCCACTGAGTTCATTCTGGGGTGGGGCAGCCTATTCCAAAGTTTTTAAATCTTTTATTTTGGTTACATTTCTAGGACACTTGAGGAGGGGTGGGACAATTTTAAAAGCGCCTGTTGATTTGGTGTAAAGCGCTTTCCTGTCATAGCATGGAGTTTAAATACAAAGTTGTACTCTTGTTGGGGGGAAGACTGGCCTTTTGTATTGGATATATCGGCTAAGTTAAAAATTCCATTTTCCTGGGACTTGTCATTTTAAAATGTATAAACACAAGCTGTACATATTTCGTAAGTTGTCAGTTTAGATGATCATTCTGACATTTGTGTGAGGCTGTTCTACCTTTACTATATTTTGACTTAATCTTTTGCCATTTTTTCTTTCTGCTCATACCTGCTGTGTAGCTTACACTGTTGTCATGGTGACCGGTGAGTGACAGGTGTAAGAGTTATACCATAAACGGGGAAGGGGGCAGGATATATTTGTCCCTTTCGTCACACTACTGTCACTCATGTTGGTTGCTATGGGGACACATGTCTTTGGGCTCCGATTATAAAGCAACTAGGTCATAAAGGGTTAAAATCTGGGCAGGACTATTAGAAATATGAATTTGGGTATATACATTGATGTTTGTCTGCTGTATTTTGTTTTTATATATGAATTCTTACTGTAACTACAGTATACTTACTGTAAACATTAAACCATTTTCCAGTCTTTGTAAAAGTGTCTCCTTCGTAGTATAATTCTTTTATAATTAAAATCTAATTAAAATTCTTTGGTACACATACGTGTATACATATCTCCCTGTGTTACTTTTAATCTCAAACGTCCGCAGACTCGTGGGTGAAGGGTAAATGAGGACTTTCAGTTGAGAACAAAGGGGAACAGGAAAGCTAGTTTAGGTAAAGGCAGAGAGACATGCATTTCAAGCCAGCATTTGGATTTGCAGTTCACAGTAAATCTGACTGAAGAGACTCGACATTACACTTTGTGTGTATATATAGATAATATATTTACATATACATTTATAAGTACAAACTAGAACAGAAACATACATTTTTCCTTTAATAAAGTCATGTCTTACCTATTGTCCAAGCTGTTCTACTCTGCAAATTCATACATTTCTATACTCACTAATATTTCAGATTATGAAAAAGTTTACGTAACACTAACAACACTGAGCAGTAATAATACTAACCACATACAATGGTATTCCATTGTTAATCACACTGAAATGTAGATCACTAATCCTTGGTTGTACTAATCTGTATAAGTATTCTACGTTTGCATTTTATTTGTTATACAAGCCCATGATAATATAGCTGTAACCTCAGTTTATATACACAGTTACCGAGCACTTCCGGTTTGCACCTCCTCAAAAATAAGGACCACCAGTGTAAGTGTGAGGGCTCTCCAGCAGAGGGCAGCATGTTGCTGTTGGAGCCTCTAAGGCAGCGTTTCCCATCCCAATCCTTGGGGAATCCCAGCAGTCCACGTTTTTGCTTCCTCTCAGCTCCCAGCACACCTGTACCAGGTATTCGGTGTTCCTGATTGGCTGGGAGCTGGGAGGGAGCAAAAACGTGAACTGTCCGGGGTTCCCCGAGGATTAGGTTGGGAAACATTGCTCGAAGGTCAGCAGCCAAGCACTGCTTAGCGTCTTTGCCCCATTGGGTACATCTGGAGAGAGTCGTAGGGGGTGTCCTTGGTGGCTGCACTCAGATCCTGGAAGGTTGAGAGTTAAAAGAACAAGCACTCTTGTCTTTACCTTAACTGCATTTGCATGATTGTATTTAAACTAGTGCTTTTCCGTATGCGTACATACAGTACTCACAGAAAGACATGGGACGCTTGCCTACATAAACGCAAATGTTTGGTTTTTATGTTATTGCGAATGTAATTATAAAGCGCCAAATGAGACTATTTGTCAATAAACTTTTTATATATGTTATAAAACCAATACATTTCCAATATTTTTACTGAAGCGTGCTTTTCTGTGAGCACTGTATAGTGTTCACCTGCAGATGTATCGATAAATAGATGCTGTCACGTGTAATAATTGTGCTGTTTTAGTGAAAATATAGTGTATGTATGTGCGTATGTCAGTAGCCGGCTGCTCCATAAGCGACCACAAAGACTGAGGAAATAGTGGGTCCTTCCTCACCTGATACACCATTTCGTTCTTGTTTCTGCGTCGCTGTGAGAGAAACGGCATTTATTATTCTACATAAATCCTACTGCTTCATCTTCTATGAATCCCGGCCACTTTCACATGCTAAACATTGTTACACAGTGACAGGGATGCCGAGCATCAACGCCACTAAGCCGTACCTCATTCTTCGCAGGTATTTCCCTGTATGTGTCCCCTGCTCCTGGTTTCAGTGGCTGCAATTCGAAATTATGTCAAACATCTCCCTTAGTACAGCCGGGTGCAGTACAGTAACTTAAAACTTCCACTTGCAGGGATGTGATAATCAAGTCAACATGCCTGGAAATCTAGACATTCAAGCATAGAAATTATGTACAATATTTATTATAAAATGATTTTACTGTTGTGATCATACATATATATGTATAGATATAGATATATATATAGATATGTGTGTGTGTATATATATGATTTTACTTAGTATAAAAAGTCATATATAAAAATTGTGCGTGTGAGTAATAACATTGATCTTACCGTGTAGACATCATTTGGTCTGTGGGTCTGAAAGAGTGCAGAAGGGGATCATATTTGTGTTCATACTCAGACGTAAAGAGTAATGCTCTACAAATTCGGTTTATATCCAAACACTTATCAGGCTACATGAGCCACATGGCAATCAGCTACCTACTGCACCACCAGCTTGCATCCATTTTATGAATGGCTGCCCCCTGCTGAAGCCTGTAGAGTCCCAAGCATTCTGGTCACTCACCCGTGTTCCTCTCCCGCTCTCCATGTCTCTGTTCGGCCAGTCATATTGTTCACCAGATGTCATCAGTTCCTGAGAAAATGTAAGGGGTGCTCACTGAAGGGTGTTATCCTTCTGTTGTGCCTCTAGGTGGCAGCAGCTTTAAAAAGTATTACTACTGTTACGACCATCAGCAAGACAAGGACTAGCGTGAAGCTACTGAGTATCTCAAGAGGGTCTAGCTGCAGACGCCTGTAGAGTGGAGCTCCACCGGAAATATGTCTCCTCCACAGGAAACACGTGATCTTTAAGGACATAAAGTGGACTCTCTGGTTAGGGTTAGGGTTAAGGTAAAGGTTAAGGTTAGGGTTTATTCGCTGTAACACAGAGTTGAGATCACGTATTTCCAGTGGAGCTCCACTCTACAGGCGTCTGCAGCTGTACCCTTCTCGAGTATCTCCCTAGCAAAGGAAAAAGTGGCATGCAAGTGAAAAGAGGCCGCTGTGAGCTACAGAGGAGCCCGCAGAGAAGGGTGTTTCGGGGAGTTGGAGAGACTTACAGAATAAGTAGAGTTATTCTCCAGCTTGGAGTTGGATGTGCCGTTCTAGAGATAAAGACAACCATTGATTACAACTATATATATTAATTACAGACATGCATAAATTCCATATTAATCATTAGCATTTTATTTACAACGCAGTCACATGTAGGCGTTAGATCCGGGATGTAATTATTAATTGCAAATGTGCCGATCAAATTCCCTCAAAGTCATTAATTTACAGACAGGCAAAATTACTGGACATATCAATCTCACCTTTGCTCTTACAAACAATGCAGTGATGATGATGCAATACAAAAACAGAAAACCATCCAAGAGGTAATTGATGATGGGGTCCATCAGCATCATAGCCTCTGCAACCGAATTAAAACTGAGACTCAGTATCGAAGTCAAGAAAGATTGATGGGGGCACACGAGGGAGACAATGTCACAATAATTCAGCACATAATTCATACCATACCTTCTGTGGAAGGCCACCCCACATGTATATATTCACTTAGCAGATGCTTACATGCATGCATCCATCCATCCATCCATTTTCCAAACCGCTTATCCTACTGGGTCGCGGGGGGTCCGGAGTCTATCCCGGAAGCAA
>JAODJX010000037.1:5835135-5846749 GCA_026776945.1 Isichthys henryi | reverse complement strand
TGCTTCCGGGATAGGCTCCGGACCCCCCGCGACCCAGTAAGGATAAGCGGTTTGGAAAATGGATGGATGGATATTTATGAAACAATTTATGTATATGCATTTTGCTTTCAGTCAACATTTGTTGATACATATTTACCCTCAGAGATTGAAGGAACACTAAGCACATATAGGGGGGAAATTGTGTTATGTGTCAAGAGCAACAGAGACAGTCATTGAAAGCAGCTTCTCCATATCTGCCATGCTGGAATACTGTTTACTTCCTCGTACGGTGACCAATCAGAAAATGCTGAGGTTGGAATAAATCAGGGATGGACCGCGTGATGAGTAGGGAACAATTAGGGTGCTTTTTGAGTCTGAATTTTCACTCCTCCACTCTAAAAGAGTTTTCTGAAGCGTACATATGTGAAAAAGACTAAAAGTCTGTGGGGCACCTAGATGTAAAATTTAGTTGCACTGTCTCCAAAAAAATGGTCGCAGTCTTCTGTCAGTCTCCACAGATTGGGATTCCACAGTCTGGTTAATTTCCATGTACAACTTATCACACTTGGAAATATGTGGGTCCAACTCAAGTACTGCAAACAGCATAAGCAATGGGATACTGAATATCTAATATAGGAAGACAAATTATCCATTGCCTCGTTTGTAGCATTTCTGGCGGTTTAAAGTAAACGCCCCAGTGCTTCCATGCAGCTGTTGAAGGCTCAGATGGTGTTGTCAAGTCCATTTCCTTGGCATTGTTTGTCTATACTCTTTCACTTCAGTAAATTTAAAAAGTTTTCAATAGCTGTTTGGAGGTATATTTGGCTCATCCCCCCCCCCTTTTATTTTAGAAATAAAAACTGCATGAGATTATATTGGTTTGATGGATGGAGGACTACAGTAATGTTACCCGCCAATCTTTTTACATATGTAGGTCACACACCGTTCGCAAGTGCCAGATTAAAACTCTTATGTGCTGGTTGTTGTTTAACAGTGAGTGTTCATGTCTATCAACCTGATTGGACAGTTTGGGGTACAGTGGCCCGCATCCCTGAGTAGAATGAATAGCTTGGAATGGGATATGTAATGTTATGCAACGACCTGAAGTAGAAACTGTTATGTCTGCTGGTCACGGGCTGAATGTTTTGGTGCCTTTTTTCCACACTGCAGGGAATGAAATTGACAGGTTGGGTGGGTGGGGCTGGTCACAAAACAGGGGGCAGCTTCCCTTTCACACTGCTTTGTCAGTGTTTTAGCGAGTTTGCAGTTTCTCTCCCACACAGTGATACAACGGGAGCATTTGCTCTCTGCTGCATGTGTGCAAGTTGCTTCTGTCATGGGGAGGGGTTTAGATACGTCAGGCAGTGAAGACACTGCTGTGCTTACTTTACCTGCGAAGATGATGTCACTGATCTGCACTGGTGTCAGTGAACATGCTGCTGTTTTAAAATAGTGCGTTTCGCACTGCCTTGGTTTGTACCCATACCTGCAAGATAGACGTGTATAGACGGTACAGATTTATGAGAATTTGAATTATGTAAATAAAAAATGAACCACGAAATGGCTCAAATTATTAGGTTTCTTAATCTTAGTTTTTCCTTGCTGTAATTTCATTGTTTAGACAGTAGTAGGCGCAGTAACTTGGCCTGCCCCCTTACCAGCAACCAGCTAATGCCATCTGCAGAAGAAGCACTATGGAATGGCAAGGGCAGATAGTGGTTAAATTGTTGTTTTTATGTCTAAGGCTGACTGCAACCTTCACAAATGTCGATAAATGGTTAAAGCAAAAGCATATTTTTTAACTTCTTCGTTTTTACTAAAAGGAATATTTTAGTTGTTAGGCTGCTGTATTTTACGACAACCTTTTACTAATGTTTGTAAAGAAAAACAAAAATTAAATGAAGAAAAAAATTTGCCGCAAAAATATCGTGGAAAAATCGAGTTCTGAACCCAGTATTCTGAATCGAACCAAATCCGAAATCTAGTGAGTAGTTGCAGGCCTATTGTGAGAGAGATGTTTTTCTGGCAAGTATCATTTCTGTCAATTTTAAACACTTGCTCGCCTTTACCCTTCAGTACAAAACACTTTTTCTTTTCTACTCCCAGTGCTTCAAGCAAATGTTGTGAATGTGCTTTTATAATATGTTTTAGACTCCAAGTAGTAAAGTGAAGAGATGCTAATGTTGCCTGATTGGTTTTTGCTTCACACGCTGACTGTGGCTGTTTGCTTTTCTGCCATGTTTTATTTAACAGTATCTGGCATTTCAGCTCATGTTGATGTTGAAATGATCAGGCTTACTTTGCCTTATTTACAAAAGCATCCACCCACTGAAACACTTTACGGCAATATTCTGGTTTGCAGATTTCCCTTATCAAACACATATTAATCCATTTACCAAGTTTAGTAGGCATGTTTGAGCAGAGAAATCTGCAAACTGTGTTGGATTATGACCCTCCAGGACGGGAATTGGGGAACCCAGACTTAGGGTTACGTTTCCTTTAAGCTGAGTGCGGTGCTCTTTCTTTTTGATGGGTTGGGGCTGTGTGACTCCGCTGGTGAATGGTGAATCATCTGATGACACGTTTAAACATCAGCATATACGGTTCACCTGTGCAACCCACACTTCCAGTCTCATCTCCTTAATTGAAACGCCTTTCTTCAGTTAGCCTTGGAGCGGTCTTTAACATAATGTTCATTTATCTTTTCCAGCCTGCATTATGAATTATTACTCGGTATGCTCAGTAATGACATCTAGTGGGCTCAAAAAATGTAGCGAGTGGTTCATGAAGTGATGTCTTGTCCATCGCTACTGAACAGATGCCCCTTCTCCAGCAGGCCGTGGCATAGAAAATCACATTAGCCACTAAGGATAGCTCATGCATATGAATTAATACTGGTCATTGAGATGCATCATGTTTGACAGTACGTTGGATATCTTTGTCTTAAAAGTTTAGTTGAACTGAAATAAGCAGTTTAGACAGTTATTCAGCCAGAAGGTAAAACTGAAAACATCACCCCTGGTCCCTGTGGTCCTTCCCTAGGTTAAAGATCAGGTGTTTATTCTTCTCACGAATTCTTTTGACACTGAGGTATGTTTACGCATTTCATTTAATTCCCAGGCTGGTCTCATTGAAGCCAATGGAGAACTGAAGGTTTTCATTGACCAGAATCTGAGTCCAAGCAAAGGTGAGCATGGCCTTGCGGTCTTGCAGGAATTGTTTTCTGCTGCTTTTGAACTGTTGGTATTTTCCCCTCGGTGGCACTGTTGCCTAGCAGTACCACTTTGCTCTGATACTAGCCCAGCGTTCCTTTCACACTGACGGGCAGGATGTCAGCATTCATTTCCCCGAGTTCTTCTTTAACCACTTCCTGCCTTCTTTTATTCAAGAACACCTGTCGGTAGATGGCTTGTAACGGTGGGTAGAGCATTATGTGTCTGTGTGTGTGTGTAAGTGCTGGGTATTCATTGAGCGTAGCGCACTGGCTGTATTCCTGAAAATGGTTGGTTGTTCATCTACTTATACTCCTTTGTGTACTACAGACAGCCCTGTTTGAATCCTGAAGGCAGAGTTTTGCATGAGCACACCCATGTGTCCAGTAGCTCAGAGCTGTAGATCAGTGCTAATTTAATTTCTGTGTATTACTAAGTGAGTAGCCCATTGCTGTTTTTACAGTAATGAGAGTTTGTGCCATAATAAGCTAGAATCAGTCTGCTAGCTTAACATGCAGACTGGTAGCTTCTCATGATCGAATTTGCTGTGACTGGCTCTTGCTCATGACTTGGTAAGTCTTTTTGAATGAAGGTTTGTTTTTTCCCTCCTCCTCTCCCAGAAGTTAGTGCTGTTAGTGCTGTGAGGGACTGTAGTGTGTGTTGTTGTTTTTTTTTTTAAACTTGACCACAGTCACTGTCGTGTTTGCCGTCTTGTTTTAGGGTGGCACTCTTAGGTATGGGGTTTGGGAATCTGACATGTGGCTTCATGCTGTTCTTTACCTCAGGGGTCTTGTCTCTGGTCACCGTCCATCCTACTGTCACACTGGGCAAGCAGTTACTGCCCAAAACCCTGGGCCCTTCCAATGTCAACATAGCTCCTCACATGGTAGGTCTCGGGCTGGGACAGACACGGCATTTTGGTGTCACGTGTAGGTGTCAGTAATGGTAGTTTGAAGGTGACCTTCACGGTGATTAAGTTGATGAGGTCCTAAGCGGTCTGTGCTAGCTTCACCTTGCTTGTTCTGTATAGCCTTCACTCTGCAGCTTTCAAAGATGGGCTCATTGTCTTGTCTGCAGTCTGCTGGAATCTGACCGTTCTCTGCCCCTCAGGTGATCGGCACTCCCCAGCGGCCCAGCGGCTCCAGCACTGTCCTGGTGGGCAGCCCCCACACTCCCAGTGCCCAGTTCATTCAGAACCAGCAGGCCGATACCTCGCCCTGGTCCACTGGGTGAGGGACTTCTCATTGCCCAGTTTACCACATGGGTTTCAGTTAACCTGGCACTAGATGACAGCCTATAATCAGAATTTTTGGTATTTTGCAAGTACCAAAAATATATGATTTTCTTTTGGTGCACCCAGTGGCATCTGCAGTTTTAAATCCTGGTTTAATCGTGGTTCTGCTGGCATCCGGCCAAATGCTTAGTCTGTCATCTGAAGCCCTGGTGATTATTGCACATGCTCAATATGATATCGATATATCACCCATCCCTACTTCCAAATATATTCCAGGGTTGATTTGCAAATGTAGACTTTTGCTCTTCCAAATTGTGTGGGTTTATACCATCCTCTCCTGTGAGGCTAATCCCTCTTTCTCACAGGAAACGCAGTAAGAAGGGCGAGAAGAATGGCAAGGGCCTGCGGCACTTCTCTATGAAGGTCTGCGAGAAGGTGCAGAGGAAGGGCGTCACTACCTACAATGAAGTCGCTGACGAACTGGTGGCAGAGTTCAGCTCCGTTGACAACCACATCTCCCCCAATGACTCGGTGAGCTTCTCTCCCACCGCAACGGCCCTCTTCGCATCCTCAGCTTTCACTAACTGCTATTCCCTGTATCTCAAGCATGTATATGACCAGAAGAACATTCGTCGACGTGTCTATGATGCCCTCAACGTACTGATGGCCATGAACATCATCTCCAAGGAGAAGAAGGAGATCAAATGGATTGGCCTCCCCACCAATTCAGCACAGGAGTGCCAAAACCTAGAGGTGGGTCTGACTGGAGCATGTGGAACGCTTGTATAGAACTTGAACAATAGACCCACTAGTCATGATTCTTTTACTCGCACACTGTTTATCACCAAGCAGAGTCCAAAACCCCACCTGTGCTTTATGCCGTGTGCTTTTTGAGTTAAATTTTAAAGTGTTGTCTTTAAGTTGACTGGTTTTCCATTTCAGCTGGAACGGCAACGACGGCTTGAAAGAATAAAGCAGAAACAATCCCAGCTGCAGGAGCTCATCTTACAGGTGACACGTCGTCTTACTGGGCTAACAGGCTCTGTATGCTGTGACATTTTCATTTTGTAAATTTGCTGATACTAGCGGAGTGGTTTGCTGGCCGAACTTGAGTCAGCAAGTGCTAATATGATTCTCCTTTCTGACTGCAGCAAATCGCTTTTAAGAACCTGGTGCAGCGGAATCGACAGGCAGAGAACCAGTCTAGCAGACCACCAGCTCCCAACTCCGTCATTCACCTGCCTTTCATCATTGTCAACACCAGCAAGAAGACGGTCATTGACTGTAGCATCTCCAATGACAAGTGAGAGCAGCTTCTGATTCTGGAGTTTGTAGGGCACCCTTTGGTGACTGGAGTGCGATGTCTGACCCAGCTCTTCTCCCTGCCCACAGGTTTGAGTACCTTTTTAACTTTGACAACATGTTCGAGATCCACGACGACATCGAGGTTCTGAAACGGATGGGAATGGCCTGCGGGCTGGAGGCTGGGAAGTGTTCCGCTGAGGACCTGAAGAGGGCGCGCGGCTTGGTACCAAAGGCACTGGAACCTTATGTCACAGGTCAGTGTCACAGAACGGCTGGGCTTCTGTGTGATGGGCAAGGATACTAACCCGTTATTGTTGGAACTTCACCTTGTCTATCACTTGGATGTAGTGTGATTCTTAATTGGTTCCCCAACAATTTTTTAAGGGAGGGGTGTATCCGGGATTATCCTCGTTGCAGGGGTCATTCTGTAAAAATATATATTTACAATATACATGTCTGTGACAACCATTTACACACCTTATTCTCATGTTTTTGATAACCCCTGTCTTTCTCTACAGAAATGGCACAGGGATCTATAAATAGCGTGTACAGCACTGGAGGTTCTTCTTCCAACGGAGGGCGCTACCACACTGGCAGGTAGGTACTGCGTCCTGCTGGGAAATGGTGCCTTGTGGAGGGTTGTCTGGACCATGGTGCGTCTCTTTGCTCCCGCAGTGAGAGTGCCGACGGAACTGCTGCCTCCAGCTACAGCGGCTCCCACTACAGCGGCTCCCGCGTGGAGACGCCCGTGTCCTACATGGATGACGACGACGACGAAGATTATGACGACAATGATGATGAGGATTAGCCGTCACATGGTCACACAGCTGTGCTGTGTCATTCTCCCACGCGCACACACCCGAAACATATTGTCACAGAAGTGCGTGTGTGTGTGTGCCTGTTGCACTGGAAACCAGATGCAGCCTTCAGAAACCCAGGTTCCTAAAACCCGACTGCATGCTTGGAGATGTGGTCTTTGACTATAGAAACCTATCAGTGCTTTGGGGTGGTCACTCTGTTAATAAATTTCTAGCTTCGCTTAGAGAATGGTGGTTGATGGGAAGTTTAGTCCATAGTTGGAGTTGGTGCTGTAATAACCCTCTGCCTTCCATCTGCACCACTGATGTCAGCTCTGGTCTGCCGACCTCCACCTCCTCTGAATGTTTGTGATTGAAAGAGTATAAATTTCCTCCAGACTCCTCATGTTTGATAAAAGTAGTAAGATCTGTGTGAATAAATCTCTTCTTATTTTTATATGTTGTATTTCTTTGTGATTAATCTTTCACGTGCTCATGGATCAGCGCCTGTCTCACTGCCGGAGCTGCTGTTGTGTCCAGAATTTTATCGGCCAATCTGATCGCTTTTGGAGTTTGAAATCTGCCCTGCAGGTTTTGCTTGGTTTCAACCTGCCTTGCTGTTCGTTTGACTCGTCGACAGGAACTTCACCCGTGTGTAACTCCCCGGTCTCTAGCTAACAACCAGCCCAAGACTTACCTTAGTTTTAAAGTATAATATGGATTAAAAGTGGTTACATGGGAAAACCCTTCGTTAAACTACAAGAATTTACCTAAATCACCTAAAATTTCTCACAGAAGTTTTTTCCTGGTTCCTGAAGTTTATTTTTCAGGTGGTTTTCTGTGATCTGAGGTGAAAGTTAAACAACCCTTGTTAAAACTATATATAACTTGGATTGATCTTTTCCCTTAATAAACCTCCTTGCTACCTTGTTTAAACAACGGTTACATTTGCCAGAGGAAGTGTTGGACATTGCTTATTCCTGATCGGTCATTGGTCACCTTTAAGCTGAATAGTCTGTTTTTTTTTTTTTTTTAACTACTAAGTTTCCTTGACCAAAGCTTTGCACATTGCACCAAGGGAGGCACTTAAATGTTGAGCCTAGTTTATGCTTGTCCGCTTGCATGTGGTACGCAGTGTGCATGGCGTAAATTTTGTGTCTGCGCAGCCCTGATTTTGGGTCTAGCGGACGTGTTGCTTGTCGACTGCGCACATGTATGGAATTGATAGTCCACTAGTCTGGTGGAATATTGCTGAAGTCATGTGACCGTCCACATGCAGGGACTGCCCCAAAATGCTCCAAATGTATGCAAAATCTGCTTTAGACAGCCACCACAAAACAACCTGTGTACCGCTATACACCAGCCTTATTTACAGTGAGAGCTTCTCAAAGAAGATTATCTGTGGGGCTGCGTGGTTCATAAAATTTTATCAGGTAGGGGGTGAGGTGTGGCAACATTGAAACTAGCTGACTGGACTGATTATCATTTCACATACATTCTGCAGCACTGTGACATTGTAAATGACACTTTGTGTCTTACCAACAAAAAGCGACGTTCCTTGTAATGCCCTAATGTGCATAAGCAAAAAAATAAATAAATCATCAATTTCTAAAAAGTATTGTTCAAGACAGTCATGGGCTCCCTGTGAGTCACTAGTAGTTTGCAATGCTTTTCGGATCCCAGGTTCTGCTTTTAATGACGTGCGACGGCAGCTTGCTGGCTTGTGTGTGATGATGTACAGCTAATGTCTAAATATCCATTACTGAGGTTCCACCTGCCGGAGGTACCTGTGGTACTAAAATAGTGGATGTTTTAAGTTCTAATTAGAAGCCATATATGGAATTCTATCTATGTGTGGGTGCTTTTTGCAGCTGTGCCTGAATGATCGTTATCACTGATCAGACAAATAATATTTAGAATGGTTTATTACAACGTCGAATTATGAGTCACATCAACAGAAATCTAATGCAGATGTATCAATATTTACAACTCTAATGAAACTGAAGTTTAACTTTATGAGGTCACCTTGAGATCAAAGATAACTTTGCCTTCGTAAGGGTCATGGACATTTTCGTACGCGATGTTCTTGGCTACCACTCTGCACTGGACCTTAGCCTCCCGCTCCCCAGTCATGTAGAATTTCACAGCTACCAAGGGGTTGATGTAGGTGGGCTGTAGGAAGTACAGGGATATAGGATTCGAGATTCAAGAGTTCCATTTCTCACATGTATCAATGTCGCAGTACGCCAGCAATGAAATCAAATTGCTGCTACTCCAAACTCTGCTTTAGAGTTTTCTAAAAAATTTGAAATTATATAAAAGTATAAAAGTTGTTAGAAAATATTTGAGAAACACGGGTTGCAATCATTTTAATTGGTGGTGTTAATAATCCTAATGGCCTGGGCTGATCAATAACGAAGGCCAATAGAAGATTCATGAACCAATTGCTGTATTTTCTGATACCATTCAATGGTGCTCTCTACTCTTGATTTATGCCCCAAAGTAAACCAAGAGAGCCATCTAGTGAGGCCAAAAAAAACTGAAAATCGTCCACGGAGCTTCATTTGGCCATTATGACTGATCAGACCAGGCATAACAGGTACCTGGGAGTCACAACACTTGTAATATCTTGTTCCCACAGCGCATAACTGCAGAACCAAATCAGGTGTAGGGTCTCAGATTCGGAGTGACGGCGTGTGTAGGTGCCTGTCTGTGCATACCTGTGCTTTTTTGCCATAATAGGGGAAATACGCAAGATCCAAGGTGCCATTGGTTGGGAAATACTCAATGTCTTTCACATTGTCACTGCCGTGCTGTTAATGAACGATAAATGATTCTTGTTTAGGTGTGGACTTTGCTACATACAGTTACAGTTTCCATGCATTAAAGTTTCAGGTATTGACTAAATAACAGTGACAATAACACTGTTAGGTTGCATTGTTAGCACCTAACTTCACAAATTCACAAGTTCCCTTTCTAACATTTGCAAATGTTTTATTTTTATAGCAGACTTTATAGCAGTGTAAGTCTGATATAATATTTGCTTCCATTCTAGACAGTTTCAAAATGGATACAGGAAAACCTTCTCCTCAGATTCACTGAGTGACTACAGTTGCGTTCCTACTGCATCCATGGGGTGATATGCTGCCTGCAAGCATATCCCCACTTTTCCTTTTCTGATAGAACGAGGAAAGACCAGTGAATACCTGTACTCACCAGTGCTGTGCACTGCAAGTATGGTGCTAGGTCAGGACCATTATTGGGCAAGAAGTTTATGATCTGGTGAAAGAATACAGATGTGAGGTCATTAGAGCTGTCACACATCAACAGAATTATACTCAAGGAGAATAGCCACGTAGTTCCTGGCAACAGTGCTGCTGTTTACTCATGTACAGGAAATCGTAATACGTGTAAACCTTGTGTAATGTATGCAGGCCAGATTCCCCAGTCTTGTGAATATGCTATTTATTTAGCGTTTTATCCATCTCACCGCACCCTGTTCATCTTGATGATCATGCAAGGTGTCCCATTTGAGTATCCAAAGGTGGGGTCGCTGATGCCTGAACAGTCACCCAACATGTTCTGTGTGAATGGACAGGCGAACTTGCTGTGTCCTGGTCCGCTGAAGTCATTCTGGATAAAGTTTTTCCCCCAGTGGCATTCATGGGGGTTGCTTTGGTTTTGTTTGCTTTCATTGTAGGCTGCAGATGGAGTAAGACAGTTTGGCCCAACTTGGGAAACTCACATTACTGGGAAATTTACAGCGCTAGCATTTTCTGTGTTGAATTGAAGTAAAGCATGCTGTGAAATGATTTATGCTTACGATTCAGGAAGTTTTTAAGGGAATTAGACATCTTAAGCCAGCTGTTTCTGTCTGATGTATTGAAGGATATGTCGACATTATCTTCTCCGTATGTGTCCGGCCACACCATCACTCCTAAACATGGAATTAGTGCCCCGACAGTGAACCACTGCGAACAAATTAACTAGCTTGTGTCTGTCATGTAGCATTTTCATGATGCGCCGGAAGTTTGACACACTTACCTGGTGATGTTAAACGATCTTGATAGTCAGGTTTATAGGGGCTGAGTGTGTACAGCATTATGTAGATAGCCAGTGCAAAAAGGGCAGTCATGATTATGTAGAATGCCACATAGTACAGGCTAATGTACACTGTTGGAATGAGAGAGTATAATAATTACCAGCCTTGACATCATCTGCTGATCTACATAGGATCATGTTATTTCAGTGAATTTATTGGGAATTTTATATATCACTGATGGCCATGATATATATCAATTTGTCATGGATGATTTGTTCACTTGAATGTCGAAAAGGTGTGAGGTGTCCTTGACCAGGCTCTTGAGACCTTGACAAAGCAGCACCTCTCGGTTACACAAAAATGTTATCTTTGCTATCCGGTTCCTAATCTATCTACAGGCTGGAAACTCGCACAGCACTGATAACGTTTGAATCGGCAACCCAAGGACAGGCAATGTCAAGCTACAACAGAATGTGATGTTCCTAAGAAAGAGTGAAAGTCGTCGTCCTTTTACAAAACGCTACAGATCGGCAACGCTACCCATAAACGTGAGAACATGAGGCGTTCTCCACATACCCCATCTCTCTGGTGTCCTCCCCATGAAGGTCTTGTCATCAGAGTTCCACACGAAATGCCCGAAATCCCGACATCGCTCGCCGCATGTCCTTTTCTCTTTCAGCGTTGCCATGGTGATTAGTTTTGTGCAACAGTATCTAAAATTTCTAAAATATAATTCACTGAATCTTTCCCTTTGTCTGTGTTTTTGCTCAGTCTATTATACACTCTGCAGTGGGTCTTTAACTCTTCTTTATGCACTCATGGAGCTGAGTTTCCCCTGTATCGTCTTCTGTCCTCTTTATGCTCTGACTCTTTCCTTTGTCCAGTAGGGGTTGGTGGCCTTTTATATATTGCAGGGCCAACGACACGAAGGGCTGCAGTGTTTACATGCCTCGCGTGACCAGCGCATGCTGTCACGCCCACGCAGGCGGAGCCCGCCAGGTGCATGGCATTACGGAGAACGGAAGGAAGCATAAAACCAGTCAAA
>JAODJX010000037.1:5806782-5823094 GCA_026776945.1 Isichthys henryi | reverse complement strand
GCGGGGATTCGAACCCGGGTCCCAGAGGTGTGAGGCGACAGTGCTAACCACTGCACCACCATGCCGCCCCCACATTTCCAATAAATTGTTATAATTTTAAAATCTTATTCTTCACAAAATTTGGTGGGTGTACCATTCCATTCTGTCTCCAGACACCCGGACTGCAGTAGCAACACCAATCCCAAAACATATGGCAGTTCAGTGACTTTTTTTTTTTGGTAATTTTTGGTCCCTGAATCACAAACCAATATGGCTCCTTTACTTTCTGTGTTTTTTGGATGTGTTGATACTCTCCTTCCTTAGACCCTATTCCTCCCATAAAAGCCCCTATGAATCTGTCATTTCCTGCTCAGTACCAATACAACATAGAGTCAAAAATCCATGCAAACTCAGTCTCTCTCTTTCTCACACACAAACCTCAGTACTACTTTGTCCATATCTTCTTCGTAGGCATCAAAGTGTTGTTTAATGTTGTAGTTCTGCATCTGTGTGCAAGAAATACAGTGTGAGCTGTCAATTAAATGAAGGAACAGAATACAGCAGCGACTATGTGACCAGTGTCAGCACCACAAATCATTCGTGTATCTGCATGTGCTTGTATATTTCCCTATTTCTGCATTTGTGCACTGTTGTGCAGTATGTTAGTGTGTATGTGCATAAGAGATCTTTTTATAAGATATCAGTTCTTATCAGGAAGTTGCAAACCTCAAAATAGAAGACTTCATCAAAATGGGGGCTGTTGGTCTTCTTCTTCACTCTCGTCTTTTTGGCCTCGGACCTGGGAGAGGTTAGCAGTTACTACAGGCCTGAGCTACTTCCTGGGGCGTGTGGACCATCTGACAGATCACCTGCTCTTACCCGGAGGGCGTGATCAGTAGCACTGTAGCGTAGGGGTCACATTGTCCATTGAAGATGGGCAAGTCCTGGCACTCCAGCACACTGGGAGGAACACGAGGGTACAGGTTCCAAACGGTATCAGCTAAGTGCTTATAATGCACTAGAGATGTGGGTTTTCACTGCAACTCCCTAGTTAGATTACTAATTAGAGGACTGTCTGGCTAAAAAGTCCTCACATCTGTGTTCGAACACACTGACACTTTGAGGATTGCCTAACCCTGCTTTACAGTTACATTTAAAGTAATTATGTATTAACATAACACCAAAACACCTAACTATTTACAGAAAAAGAACAGTAGGTTTCCCTTGTGCTGGATAGGTAAGTATTGGATGGATGGATGGATGGATGGATGGATGGATGGATGGATGGATGGAAAATGGCACAGGTTTTGAGGTGACGCTTTCTTGTGAGGCCATTGGACTTTCCGTGATGAAGAGAAGAGCTGCCGGCGGCCCCCACCATGGACGCCCACAATGCACCTGCAGTTAGGAGCCCAGCTTGCTGCAGGTTTCCCGCATCAAACTGTATGTGACACCCTGTGTGCTGGTGCGAGGGGATCATTCAGACTGCAGAGGAGCAAACTCACCGCGTCATCAGTCTCTGAGCAACAGTGCCACTGTCTGTGATGACATCACTCAGCTGCATCTCCACATGGACCTTCCCCTGTGAACGAACAACAAAGACTCTCTACTTCCTGTTGCCTGCATCCCTTGCACTTTCTCACCTGTGGGTGAGCCTGTGTCAATGAAGGTTGAAGGATAAATAATTAGCTATTGCATGTGTCACTGTATATGTGTGTCAGACACTGTGTTTATGTGAGCAGCTTTGTTTGTGAGGGGCAGTAAAAAGGACACAATAGTTATCCTATGCAACATTATCTAAAATCATTCAGCCATTAGCACTACTGGAGATCTTTGCTGTCTGCTGCCATCAGGCACCACACTGGCTCCTTCTGCACATAACTGTGTGTAACTATGTTGTGAGTGCATACACCAAATGTACAATCTGTTCACTTCTACTTAAGTATTTTAATTAGTTTATCTGTGCACAACATAGTTTTTATCTATCTATCTATCTATCTATCTATCTATCTATCTATCTATCTATCTATCTATCTATCTTTATATTCAGTTGGGTCTGTATTTCCATCATTACACCACTTCCTGTTTACAAACAGGAGCAACTCCTGCTCACCTGCACCTCAGAATCTGCACTGATTGGCTGCAGCTGGAACCAGGTGTCTTTGCCCTGGTACTTTGGCAGATCCTCCTTCTTCACAGCTACTTTGCCTGGAAAAAAAACCCACAATCTATCACATTGGCATGTCAAGAGCCAGGACTCAATATTTCACCATGTAAATTTATCCAGTAGGACTGTAACAACATCCTAAATAAGCATAGAATTATGTACTGTAATATTGCATCACATTGCATAATACCATCATGCACACATCATCCAGAGTTTATTGCGACATTTTCTAATGCAATTCAGTACTACTGCCAGGCTGTTGAAGTAAGCTGACATTAGCAGTGTACTATACTGTATAAAGCCCAGCTGGAAAGGTTGAGTATTTAAAATATTTTAGACTTCACGGGATACAGTTTAAGCTACTGTTACATAAAACTGTTATTATTTTATTCATTTAGTTACAAGACAGAACAGTATGCCTCAAAAGTGCATTACTACCGTGGACAATCTTTGCTATATTTGTGGAAAAGTGACATTTGCCAACCAGAAGAAAAGTATCACTTCTCAAGTGAAGAAGGCATATCATCCTTACTTCGCATGTAAGACTGGCGACCAAGACCAGCCTTGGGCCCTGAATATATGCTGTGCTACATGTACAACACAGCTTTCACAGTGGTTGAATGGCAAAAGACCATCAATGCCGTTTGCAGTCCCCATGGTGTGGAGAGAGCCAAGCAAGCACACAAATGACTGTTTCTTCTGCTTGGTTTCTCCTCTTTCGGGCGGGATGACGAAGCAAAAGAAGTCGAGAATAGTCTACCCCAAAATTCCGTCTACATTAACAATAGCCCTATTACTATTGCTATGCATTTCGTGATGTAAACAATAATTATTGCAGATTACAAAAAAGCTAGAGCCAATTTTGCATTTTGACTGCCATATTCGTGTAGAGCACATAAATTGCTAAGAAATTACTATTTTTATTTCAATAACATGACTGTTGTAAAAATATGTTGACCAGTGTTACTGATTAACAAAATATCCTTTTATCCATGTTCTGTAACTGTTTGTCCTATTCGGGCAGAGGGGGTGTCAGGAGCCTATGGGCGCAAGGCAGGGAACAACCCAGGATGGGGCACCAACCCATCGCAGGGCACACTCACACACTATACAAGCCTGTGGGCAATTTGGTAACTCCAATTACCCTCAGCTTATTTTTGGATTGTGGGAGAAACTGGAGTACCCGCAGGAAACCCCAGGACGACAGGGGGAGCGCATGCAAACTCCACACACATGCAGCCATGACACAGACTCAAAACCCAGTTCCCAGAGGTGGGAGGCAACAGTGCTAACCACTGCACTTCTATGCCACTCCAGAAATAGCATATTTTAAAGAAAACGTAAAGACAAAGGCATACAGTGACAGAACAATGGTTGACAGCAGTCTCTGCTGTTTCATCACTAAACCCCACAGCCAGCTCCCACTTGAGAAGAAGATAATCCCACGCAAACATGATAAAGCTGTAAAGATGGGCATCGAGGTGCCCCCTAGTGTCCATCATTAATATCACACATACACATAGCGCTGTCAGATTTGTTTTCATACACAGCATGCACACAGGCATGCCCAACTAAATGCTGCAGTCGTTGTAACGCTTACCAATAACATACTGAGCAATGATGCTAACAAAATGGTGACTTCACACTGCCATTATTAAAGTATTACTAAAATACATGACCCCAGCTTGACTTGACATATTGAACCTTTACACTAATATGAGACAAAAAAAATGTAGCACTAATCGAGGAGTAGAACTTGTCTCTTCTTACCAATGCTGGAGTCCCTCTTGAATACGTCTCTGTCAAAAATGTAAAAGGACAGCTGGCGGAAACTCCGTGGGATTTCACAGAAAAATTCCTCTCCATAGAAAGGGCTATAATTAAGATTCACAACAGGCAGATGTATTATTATTATTATTATTATTACTATTATTATTATTCATTCATTCATTCATTCATTCACATTAAATACCGAAATATGTGCTTGCCTATCACTGCCCCGCACACAGACAGCTGTACTGAAAAACTCACCATAAGGATTTCTCAATGACCTTGGTCCTGAAGACCTCCTCCTGGTCCAGGTTGACGGTGCAGTAGCAGTCCCGCATGCGGGTGGGTCCTGGGTAAGGCAGGATGTTCTTTGCCTCGCCTGTCAAAAGCCAGAGATCACCAGACCTTCAATGCACATACAGAGAAATGTGTGGTTTTGCCATATTCATGGCCGACAGTCCCTTATCAGTCTCTTACACACAAGCAAAAAAATATATATATATTTTGGCAGGAAGTACCAAATTAACAGCCCGTTCCCAATAAACAGCAAAGCTAAGATTAGAAAGTCAGCAGCAAACTAGAGTTTCTGTATTTCCACAGATGTTTGTATGGCTGTGTCAGCTAACTGAAGAGGGTTGGAATGGGACACTGCACAGAACATAACAAAAATACAACACGGTGTCTTTGATGGAAAGGTTTCATAGCTGTTCATACGTCACCAGGGGGATATGAGAAGTGCACGAAGAAAGTAGATAAGGAAGACATTAAAAGCAAGACAGACAGACTCAAAAGTGTGGAGAGACTTACCAAAAAGTAGGAATAAAAAATTAAAGGAAAGTAAAAACAAAGGAAGTCAATGTCCATCCCATAGACCCCGACTTCAGCATTAGCACAGGGTTCTAAAATTAAGGGAAATTGCAGCAAAAGGGCTTAGCATTTGCTTTGTAGTACGTGCAGTTTCATCAGCAGGGTCACCAACTTTGGTCAGCTGGTCAACCTGAGATTTTCAATCTGAGGCAAATCTGCACACGCATTTACATGCATGTAAGAGATTTACTACCTTGCAGATGTAGGGTTTGCAAACTACCCCACTGCTTTCGATGTAGCTAATTTTAGGTTATTAATGGAATAATACAGATTTGCATAGTAATACAGATATATTTGCATGAGTCTGAGAGTCAGAAAGCGTGAGAGTTGGCAACCCTGCCATCAGAAAGCATTCCTACCGTAAACATCATGCGTTGCTACAAATTCATTTTTTACAAGCCTAATTTTCAAGATAAAACCACAAAATAAATGTATTTCGTTTTCTAAGCCAGCTGTAAATTGCTGCTACCTCAATCGCAATCCACCAAAGCTTTATGAAGGATTTTAATATGCAGATTTATTATTGCTACAAAAAAGCAACCTCATGTCCGTCTGCTGCTGCCTGCCATCATCTAAGATGGTAGTGTGACAGGATAGAGCACTTTGTGGTAAGGAGGACACCAGTACATGTTTACTGGTGGTTTGTTTCCTATTTTAAGTCAAACCAAGAAGGACAACGCCCACTAGCAAACCGTTAAGCAAAGTAAGTGAAGTAAATCATCAAATTTAAGTAAAGGCACTAATCAACACAGTATAAAGTAAAACAACAATGACCATTTGGACAATTCAGTTTAAAACTAAGGGGCAGTTCTGTCGTCGATAATAAGCATCGTTCGTGTAAAGTTACCGTGAGACTTACAGTAAACAGACCTATTCTACATAAGCCATTTCACATACTGTACACGTCGTCGGTTCGTTAGGGACGATCAAAATGAATACATGGAATATATTCGCACTTGTGTTTTTGGAAACCTTTTGAATGCAGAAATGTTTATATAATTCCTTTCACAATAGTGTCACCCCAATTAAGGTGCTTCGCCTGGGTGTGTTGTCAAACATTCAGCCATCATTTATAAGCTACAAAATAAATGAAGAACAAGGAAAGGGGAAGACAAAGAAATTAATGAAAGAAAGGCAAATGACTGGGTAAAGCGACTCTTAAACGATCATTTGTCTTGATATCGTGAGATTCGTGGTGGAAAGCAGATTAAGTTAGACACTTTCAAGAAAAACGTCAGAGGAGCTCAGCCTCAGTAACAAATGCTGAGGAGGCAATAAAGCTATTTATTAAGGCAGTTAAGGAATATTTGCTCAAGCCTGTTTAATATTATAATATATTACTTTAGTCAGTGCGTGATTTTAAAGAATGTATCGAAAAATGGCGTTTGTTTTGACATGAATCACTCACCTATCTTTATGTTTACCCTCTGATAGACCCGAAGCCCTTCAAGCTCGACCGCCATATCACCCGTGTCTGCTTGTGATGCTGAGAAGGTGCCCGGTGAATTTTACTGTCCCAGGACCCGGCAGTCTCACACCCAGCACACCCAGCATCGGCACCGCCCTCCATACAAACCACTGCATGGCAGAAAAGGTGTGTCCTGTAGGGGCGGGCCAGTATTATTCCGGTTATCGCGAGTTTCATACTTTCTAAATAAAATTTATTTATATATTAGATTAAACCTGTCTCGAACATCAAAAGAAAAAAAAAAGAAAAGCTCACAAAATAGCAGCAGAACACAGTTTTATTAGTCTGTTAGTTTGAAACACTTGTGAAGTTGGATACAGATTATTATGAGCTATATAGACTATAATACTGTATGTATCTAAAATGCAAACGTCGATATAGTTTTAAAGAACTGGTTTTATATTGCTTGTAGTGATGTCAGGGTCGGAAATAGGGGCCCCCGCCCATCCTGTCACTCAGTTAAAAGCACGTTTCATCCTCCGTAAACCTTCTGTCTGACCGACGCCCTTACAGTTTTCACCACGTTCATAACAGCGCATTTTGCTATTTAACACATTTCATTCGTGACACATGAAGATGAACCAGATAAGAGGAATTTGAGCGCGTTAGGTACCTTTCTGCACATCTACATGCGGTCAGACGATGTCATTATTGTTACCTGTGTGTTCTAATTGACATGTCTCAATTAAGACTCCCACCGTAATCTAAAGACTCCTAAGTAATCTAAATAACTGCATTAAAAGAAAATATCCTAAATCGGTTACACTCCAATATGCAATTGTGGAAATTATGTTCAGGGAAACTGAATCAATTTTAGCAGTATTTGTGTGTGTGTAATAGGCTATAGCCATTTTTCTAAATTAGTCTGAATGAATCAATCAACTGTTTTGAAAGGACCTGCCTGTTTCTCGAGTTCTCGTTAGTTTCACCTTTTCAAAACCGTCCCATATATAATTACTATGCTTTGAACGGGATTATAATCCGTCAAAGGAAAAAAAATAGAAAAACATCAAATAATACTCCATCAATGAACATCCATATTGTACAGCTGCCTGTCGTTGAGATTTAAACCTTTCAGACTCACTTTTCAGCTGTATAAGTAACAACAAGCGTGTAAACTCAGAATAGTATGCGTCAAAGTCATAGTTCCTCTGAATTTTAACGAGGCCTGCCTGCACCCCACCCTGTGGTTAACCACGAAGCTGTGCTGCACGGCACCGCAAAGCACAGCGCATGGCGCGTTAAACGGCTGCGCTTTCGCACTTTCTCACGCCACACCCTTGCGCATTGATGCGTTTTGCAAACACAATCACTGTAAGATTGAATTGCAAAATTTAATCTTAGAAGTATGCAGACTGCAAATGGAGTTGTCATCAGTGTATGCATTTTCCCAGTAACTGCTGCTCCACCAAACAGCATCAGTCCTGCTCCGAGGACTATGGCGTGAAAGTGTGGAATACAAAGCAGGTCATAAAGCAAGTGGACTCATGCAAGCGAAACACTGAGAGATAAGACAGAGAAGAACAGCGAGTTAAAGGTACGGGATGTGAAATAGCTAAAGGGAATTTCTGGGAGCACTTAGAAAATCTTGGGGACACATAAGGGACAAGTTGGGAAATTATATATATATATGTAACGTGTAATGTAACATTATCCGCACAAATGCCGGAACACACACATGCATACAAACACATGCAAACCTTAAACATCACATAACACAGAGAACACACGTACACACATGTTTTTGTTTTACATATCTTTGTGTGGTCCGACCGTAAATTTTTATGGGAAAAACCCTAATCTTATTTTCAAGAATATCGCCTCCATCCATGCATCATGGAGTGGATCTGTCAACCACGCATGCAGCTGAGGTGAAAAAAGTGTGTAGCCAGGACTCAGTCTATCTTCAGGTCTATTACATCCTCTCATCTGATGGGACATTTAATAAAGACCGAAATGACACCATACACACTTGGTGAACAGCGCCCTCAGCTGTCCGATTCCGAGCACGTTCTCTGGTTATATCGGGTGCCTTTCACGGGGTCTCTGATAGCCCATTGTCTGGCCTGAAGGAGAACCTTCCAGTAGCTCAGTCTGGAGATGATATATAACTGTTTGGATCATGAAGCAGGAAAACCCCTCCACAGCGCAATTAAGATCCATTCATACTAGTCATTTTTCTGGGGAGGATATCATGGTGGCGTCTCTCGGAATAGAGCCAATTTCTGTTGGGGGTCTGCCCTTAATTATGGAGTTAACATGAATCCAATGCAGTGTACACGGTTCCCACCAGGTTTGTGTACGTCGTATAGGACGGCCAAATTAGATTTTGTAGAAAGTTCATTAGGTAGAAAAAACATGTTTATGTGCGGTCTGTTAGAGAAGAGAATGGATGATAATTTGTGCCACAACTCCCTCTACTGGCAGTAGCGGAGAAAAACGACAGCGGTCGTAAGGACTAGCGGACTGTATATACTTTTCACCGGGTGCCCGACCAAAGACGAAAAGATTGATGTCTTTATGTTATAAATCATTAAAAAATAATTTGTAAAAAAAAAAAAAAAAGTCCTTCCCGCGTGATTCAGATTCACCATTCTACATAATGTTTCTATTTTAATTAAAGACTAATTCATTTATTCGCCATTTGCACAAGAGTGAATACAGGTACACTGGAATGCTGTCCATGAGACACGCAGACAGGTGAGAGCAAGCGAGGGGGGGTCACAGCGCAGGGTCAGCCAGCATATGGTGTCCCTGGAGCTGGGGGTTAAAGGCCCGCTGACATGAGACTATTATGTGTGGCTCAAATTGGCGATCATCTGATCACCGGCACTAGGCTCTATTTCACTGACCCACTCAGTGCCCCCATTTAATTTGCAGGCTGCAGATACAATCCATTAACACTCTTTGTAATTAATAGTTAAGTATCATTCTAATCTTCATTTTCCCAACTGATTACAGTCACGATAGTAAAGGATTGTTTGTAACTATACGTCATGTACAGTTATCTAACAAATGTCTCTCCCAGAATTAAAAATTACTGCTTGAGCTTTATTTGTATGCCTTCAGAAGTTATTGTTCTGCAAGTTCCGTAAAAGTACCAGAATTCTTCCATTTACTTAAATTGCAACAGGCAGTACTGTATGTGATGTGTGCAAAGAGGTGGAAAACTCATCTGGCATAACAAAAAGTGAAGACAGAAATTATATGTGCATAGGACAATTCTACTGACTTTTGCAGCTTCTTAAATCAATGCAAGTCAATGCAATGAGGATAATTTTCTTTTGTAATTCCATCTTTAACTTCTATTAATTCTATTATGGAAAAATAAAAACATCCCTACAGAGCATTCTTCAATGCACCCTCTCAATAACACAGCATTTCACTGCTGGATAGTGATGTAAAGCTACAATGAAACTACAATGTCATAATGAAAACAAGTGGCAGTGATTTTATCTAATATTGTAGGAATCCTTTACGTCACTGGAATACTGAGCATATGCACAAAGCACAGTGTTGTCCTTCCAGGGATAGTACGGGCCATATGGTGCCAGCTAAGGGGAATGCAGTGCTGAGAGTCTGCCGCTTTAAATAGACAAGACATCACTGCTTTAATGGATCAGGGGATGCCATGGAACTCCCCCCCTCCCCCCCCGCCTGTCAGATTGAAGCAGCTGAGTCGGAATCAGACCTGCTTCATACCTACTTTCCAACCCGGCTTGAGGCTCCCCTGCACTTATATGGTGTCTATGTCAGAATGAAACTGGTGAATAGCATGTAACACCAGACAGTTAACACCAGGACAGTTAACACCAGACAGTTAACACCAGACAGTTAACACCAGAAAGGTAACTAAAAACGTTAATAAGAAAACGTGTTTTGGTTTTGGGGGATGTTTAAATCCGAACAGTACATATGAAACTTAAAAAACAGAAATAATACTAAAAAAAATCAAAATTATATCTTCAATGGATGTAAAGATTTTATGCTGGATTTTCTGAGCATCCAGGATTTTGGCATGAAAACAGGGGCTTTAGGCTAATCTGACTGCAGCACAGCAATGATGCCGTCCACCGCACTCGAGGGTATCTCGTTTAGTCTTCTGTGGACCTCTGAGGCTATTTAAAGCTGCTCCACATTCCGCCACGCTGATGTAGTTCAGGCAGAGGCTGTAAGTTGCTAGCCTGAATCACTGGGTATTTCATTGCTCTGTACATTTTCCATCCCTGACTTGCTTATCCTTTCTCATACATTAGACTCCGTGGCTTTTTTCTTCACAGCTCGATACAGCTTGATGCGCAGCGATGGCAGGTCATACAAGAGATCCACATGAAACCTTTTCTGAAAGCGGTCAACAAAGCTATTCTCCGGGTCAAGCCGAAACCGCATGGCCCAAAGAATTACGGTCTGGTTCTGACACAGGTGCTCGAAGGTGTCCATTAGCTCGTCCAGGTGGGGGTGGGCATAGACCACATCTGCAGCCAGGATATAGTCGAAACAGCAAGAGGCGCGTGGAAAGCGCGTCTCCAGTTGCTGTCCCCAAGTGAGCTCCATCACATTTGCTGGGTGCCTGCAGCGCCCTCTTGTGTTACACCTCACATTGTACTCCAAGTTCCCAAGAACATCAGGCAGGTCAGTAGAAGTCACTTTAGCTCCTGCAATGTCAAACGCACATTTCGGGTTTCCATTCCACATTCCATCACCAAGTAAGATACTGTATCAACAGGTTAATTTGGGTTGGGTTCCCCCTTAGGGTAAAAGATCAACATCCCAGTTATTTATAACTGGATAATTCTTACCCAGTAAGCTGGTCACAATGGAGACCAATCCAGTGCCAGCACCAAGCTCAATGACATTCTTGTCCATCATATCATATTCTTCACGGTGTGTGTCCAGGAAGTGGCACAGAACCAGGGCCTATAGTACATAATGAGCATTAACTATAACAACAAAGAGACTAGAACACAACGACGGGCAGCAGAACCGGAGCACCGCATCTGAAGTGGAACCATATAACACGCAATAGGAAAAACAATCACTGCAAGGATTCTCAAGACAAGTTAAAGACAACAAACGGCAAAGGGACTGAAACAGATCCGTTGCCAGTGAAAGCTCAACTTGATAAGTGCAAATGGCGCAAAAGTATGTTGACAATGGCAGTGTTGATAGTAATGGTAATTTTATTGTTGTTCATGATGAATGGGTGTTAACGTTGGCGAAAGTGGAGATAAAAATGGTGGTGGAGATACTTTAAAGATGATAAAAATGACAGACGGTAATGAAAATAAGGTGATGATGTGCAGTTGATAATGGTGATGATAGCAGTGGAAATTACAGTGAGAATAATTATGATGGTGACAATGATGGTGACAACAGCGATGGACGTACTGAGGGCCACAGCACAGCTCCGTAACAATCTGTGGACTCTGTGATGCGGATCTCTAGGCCAGCAAAGCGGTACCCCTCCCAAGCTGCTGTGGTGATGAGGGAGGGACAGAAACGTCTCTCCATGATGGCGAATGCCAGCTCCTCATCCTCAGTGCCTGGTGAAAGGGTGACACTCTCAGAGTGTAATACAGTACAGCGTACAGAATAATTCATTACACAGTACGGATAAGCAAAAGAAGCAAAGATCAATGGATGATGAAATTAACTCTTTATCAAATCAACATGAAGGACGTAATTTGTTACAATTTGCTTATCCACAATGTGTGGTAGAATATATATATATGATGGAATTCAGCTTTTATCTAGAGCATCAATGCATTTGGTATCTGCAAGTAACTGGTATGAAGAGATGTGAGTGTCTGTTACTTGTATAAATGCCTTTTTACTCACCCTCTGTGGTTGTCTGTGATTTATACTTATATTCCTCTGCGGGATTCTGCAGTGAGGCATCCATATCCATTGGTCTGTTATAGTAGTCCTGTCCAGCTCCACTGAACAGGTACGGCTTGTTGACTAAACGGTTTCTTCACTATGAATCACACTGACCTCATTCTATCTGCAGATCGAGACCGTGCAGCCTGCGGGAGATTGACTACAGCAGCTGTGCTGGTCTGATTGGATGGACCTGGCCCTGCGCTTTCCTTTTAAGTTGGTCAGCGGCACATTGAGGGGGGGTCTTCACTTAAAAACTACCCTTAGAGTGAAGAACACCAAGACGCCAAACATGAAACCCCTGCAAAGATAAAACTAAATATACTCTGCACGTGTGCGATAAATACGACCCAAAATCAAGAGCAACTGCCCTGGCTGGCATGATATAAAAGCAGTAGGAGAAAGGGGTTCAGTCATTAGCAGCACATGGAAATTTTCACTGCACAAAACTGACAATGTACTGCAGAGATCTCTCACCTTGGGTCTGGTGAGACCCAAACTAGGAAACCCATCTGTTGACTATCAATGAAACCAATTGCTTACTTTAGAGAACTAATGTAATGTTTAAATAGCATACATTCAACTATACGGGTCATTTTTTTAGCTTATTGTTACCCAGATCATTCACTTTGGTCAGTCCAGTGTAGTAAGAAAAAGCAAGCAAATAGTGTTTGTTTTAACTTAAATAGAACTTATTTGATTCTTCTGGTTTACATGTTATTTTTTAACTTATTCAATATAGACCACCTTGGTGCATCATGTATGTACATGCATCTCTTCACTGACCGGACTGATGATACGTAAAATCTCAAACATAACACCCAAAAGCCTGTTCCATCAAAGTGAACTGAGTAAAGGGTGTGAATACAAGTGCAACATAACAACAACTATGTCTTATAAAATTGTTTATTTTCGTGACAGAACTTGGGAAAGGAACTTTACAGCTGTACACAGCTGCTTCTATTGGGATATTTTATAATTCATTATAACTAAACAATAAAGTCCCGCCAAAGGAGTGAGGAAAAAAACATACAGACATACATTTTTGAAATGGTATGGGGGGGGCAGAGGGTGCATGTAGAGCTCAGAAGCGATAGCTGCAGCGGTCGGTGAAACGCAGGTTCCGCGTGTCGCCAACGGAGCAGAGCAGATCCTGGGTGCGCCGCGCCCGCCGCGCTTCCATCACCAACCTGCGGGAGCGCTCACGAGCTGCCTGCTGTTCCGCTCTCTTCTCCAACCGTTTCTTCTGTAGCCACCTGTGCAACACACACAAACACACATGGCTGGACAAACATATCGAGGGACAGGCACCAAAGGGCAAGTGCACAGCAGACCACTGCTGGAGTAACAGTGAAGGGGGAGAGTTAGTGAGATTCAGTATGTTTGATTTACTCTGATATACTGGCCGAGCAAATTTCGTATGAGGAAGCCTTGGGAATTGGATTGTTGTGCTCTTAATGCACATTTGAAACACTTTAATAACTGCAATGCTTGTGTTTAAGCTGCTGTCACATTACCATGACAATTCAGACTATGTCACAACACTCTGAGTGTGTGATGCTTACAGTTTGAAGGCCCTCTCACAATCGTCGCGATTATGCACGGAATAAGTGCTCTCCTCCTCCAGCCTCCTCATGTCGTCCAGCTGCCGCTGCTTCTCCTGCTGTTCCTGTTTGCGCTGCAACCAGAGCTGAAAAGTCTCATGGGGACTGGAGAGCTCCCTCTGGTGGAGAGGGATGTATACGCACCTAACTCAGCAGTGCTTCGAGGAAGCATGCAGACATACATGCAGTAATTTAAATGCACTTGCAGTAGACACAGATGTGCATGTGTGCTGTCTCTCGCTCTCTCTCTCATTCACTCACTCACACACACACACACACACACACAGAGGTGGTATTTATTATGCCTTAGACTTAGCTGGTCTTGTTTAAATCTCTATAATGCATTTGTTGGATTTGTGTAATTGGTCTGCATTGGATATTGGAAGAAATGCTCGGAGGCTCCCCCTGCAGGCCAAACCTTGCAGCTCATCCTCTCTAATTCCTGGGCCCTCTGAAGGCGTCGTTCCTCCTGCAGCTGCTCCCTCTTCCTGAACAGCCAGGCTCGGAAGGCGCGCTCATTTTCCTGCTGCCTCTGCTCCTCCTCTTCCTGCTTCCGTTGCTGCTCCTGAGGAGGGGCACAGAGCACAGCAGATGTCCGTGGCGTGTTAGTGGCGGCGCCCGTGTGATGCTCCCTTCCTGTCAAAAGGGCAACGCCACTGATAGCGCAGCGGTCAGGAAGGGCAGGGCCCACCTCTCTGTGCAGCCTCTCTCTCTTACGCTGGAGTTTCACTTGCAGGTCCTTCTGCTGCGGTGAGAGGGTGGAGGTAGGGCAGGAGCCACTGCTGTTAGCTGACTGCACTCTACGCTTCACTGCTCTCGTCTGTTGAGTGTTGCCTGCTGAACTGGGTCGGTTCCTGGACCGAGATGGGGGTTTAGGGGCGTGGTGAGGTCCAGAGCCTATCGTGGTATATGGTGCTGAGCCCCTGCTATGGCCGAGGAAATGCTGGCTGCGCCGGGCGGAGTTTGGTTCATTGCCGGGGGGGCTGGACAGCAGCGGCAGCAGCCCCTGACTCTCCACCTCCCTCAGACTGACCAAGTCAAACTTGCCGTCCTTCTCAACCAGAACACGGCCTTCCTTCGCTCCAGTGGGTCCGGCCTCCATGCTGGAGATGTGCAGCTCCGACATCCTCTCAGAAACGTCCTGCTCCTCTGTGTCCCTCTCATACTCCAGAGGTGGCACCACCAGGTCCACCAGGGTGTCTTTGAACTGCAGCCGTCTCTGCCGGTCCTGGTTGGGGGAGGTCTGCTTCTGCAGCTGCCGGTTAGCCTGCTGGATTTTCTCCAGAACATACTTCTTCTCATCGTCCAGCTTCTCCTCCTCCATGTCAGCTGAAAGAGGGAACGAGTTGCCATGGGAGCAGTCACCATGTGGGACATCGCCCAGGGACTCCATAGGGGAGGGCCACCTCTCCCCCTCCCCCTCCACCCTTTGGTCTTTCTCACTCTCTCCTCCCTCAGATGTCTGTTCTTCCTCCTCTTGGCTCCATTCTCTCTTCTCTTCCTCCTCTAGTTCTTTGTCTATTTCAGCCTCAATGTCCTCATATCCTTGCTCCTGGAAGGACAAAAGTATCATTTACCATATGCATGATTTCACACATTAATCTTCATTAACAGAGACCTGTAAAATGTTGGAGTTTTTTTTTACTTCTAAAATTAACACATCAGATGATTCATTTTTAGCAGATCATGTGGGATGTCAGCCAGTGAATCTGAATCCCACACTGCTAGCTTCACACTGCTAGCTTCACACTAAAAAAAAAAAACTGTTACATAAACACTTGACAGTTCCACAACAGAAAATCAAAATTAATATTTTGTATTATCAAAACACACAATAGGTTGCAAGTTAACAAAAGCTTTAGATAGTCGTAACTGATTCATGGAAATAACCATTTACAACATCTACCTGTAGTAATTTCATCACAACTAGGTTTTGGTTTCGAATACAGGTATAACACGCTAACTTTTCATGTTCATTTTTATAATTCAGTAATTTGCCAGGGATCAATGAAGTATTTTATCTTAAATATTTATTTAGATATTTTTCTATTGTGGCTATTATGCATTCTGATTAGTGTCATAAGTATTGTTTTCCAGAATACAGGCCTGAACATGGCAGCATTCTGGGATGGCTTATAAACCGTAGGTAAATATCAGCATTTCCAATCTGCTTACTTGGTCTTCACTCCTTGCTTCCTCCTCTATCAGCCAGTCCAGATCTTTCTCAAAGTCATCCTCATAGTTCTCCTGCGATTCAGCAGCTTTTACACCATGCTGTAGCATTTCGCTCATCTTCTCCCCTAATTAATTTGTGCGCAGATGTCAGAGAACAAGTGTTTCTACAGAAAGACTTCATTGCACATATAGGTTACTGTTATACAGAAGCAATCCCCATCACACAAGCCACATCAATTCCATTTTTCTCTACCAGAACATTGTATTTTAAGCAAATTCCAGCAGACACAAATGACAGCAACATATTGATAAACATCCATCTATCCATCCATTTTCCAAACCGCTTATCCTTACTGGGTCGCGGGGGGTCCGGAGGCTATCCCGGAAGCAATGGGCACGAGG
>JAODJX010000037.1:5778953-5795957 GCA_026776945.1 Isichthys henryi | reverse complement strand
CCCCCCCCCCCCCCCCCCCCCCCCCCCCCCCCCCCCCCCCCCCCCCCCCCCCCCCCGGCGGCCGGGCTGCCTGTGGCACCCCTGAGAGCTCCCTGGTTGGCCGCCCCTGCTGGCTGTGCGGGGTCGGGATGGGGACTAATCGGGGCCAGTCGGGGATCTGGCCCCGGTGCCGAGGGGGGCCCACTCCTGGCATGCCCTTATTGCTCCCCTGGGCCCGACACCACATTTCACACAACACTAGGGCTTTGAGGGGCAGTGAGGAGGTGTGCCCAGACACTGTCCCTCAATTTTTACTTGTACATTAGACACCACATGACACTAGGGCTGAGGAGGCAGGTTGAGGCAGGTGGTGCTCTGCCGTCTGCCAGCGGTGGGGTGCCCATGCCTGAACTGCTTGCCTGTTTGTAGTCATATACACAGTCCATACTACATTAGGGCATTGGGATGCAGGGAGGTGGGGCCCTCATACCCTAACTGCACCCACTAATTTTAATGTATTGTGGGGATTTTTGGGAGGCTTTGGGCCCTTCTTGGTGACTTGGTGGGCGGCAGCCCATCCTGCCAGGGGGCGGGCTTGGAGGGCTGGGGCCCCTTTGGTGTGTGAGGTGCCCTCCGCCGGGGGGGGGAGGGGTGGGCTCCCAGTTGGCGGGGCCCTTCGGCCCTGCTTGCCTTGGTTGGGGGGTCGCGGGCAGGACTGGGGAGCTCGCTGCCCGTTCCGCTTCTGCGGGCCTCCTTATACGGGGCATTAGCGCCCCCTTAGTTCCTCACGGGCTTCCTCTCGTGGTTGGGCAGGTGGTTGTCTCGGGGTTGCCTGGTTCCCCCTGCCTTTGCCTTGGGTCGGGGGGCACTGTCACATCAATTACCAGCACATCCAATGACAAATCAGTTCACACCTACACTTGCACATACAAGAATCGGTGCATATGAGGTTGAGCGATCAATATCATTATTATTACTGCTTTTTAAAGTAACTCATAGATATAGGAATTGAATTATATGTGTATGATCACATGTGTGTATGCTACATATATATATATATAATACCTATTTGTAACATTATTACTATTGTTGTTGTCGTTGATATTACTGTTATAACTTTTTATTGTTGTCATTAGCCTGTTATTAATGTTTTGTTGTTTGATTTCCTTTTAATGGGTGTTATGGTTTTTTGTACTTCCTCTACACTTTTTCTCCATCCCGCCTTTATTATTATTTGTATTTTATTTATTTATTCATTTATTTTTCTCTCCCCCCATGGTGATTAATGTCTGTTATTGTTATGATTGTTGTTTCTATGTCCTCCCCCTCCTTTTTAATTAATTAACTAATTAATTATATTTATCTTTGTTTTTTTGTATAATCACGGTAGTAGGGCGGGTGAGTTCGGAGTGGCCACCCTGGAATTGAATATCTTTATACTGTAACTTTAATTTAAAATGTGCCCAAAGAGGCGGGGGGGTAGACAGAAAAAAAAATGTAAAGATACTTTATGACACATGGACTCAGCCCTGATAAGCCATCTGTCTTCAGTAGTTAAGGGAGCGTTTCCACTGGAAAACTCCCACAGGAACACAGCATAAACAGAGCGCGAGCTTCCTGAGTAGGATGACAGTTTGATGCCTGGCCTGCACTCTCCACAGCAGTGTGCAGGGAGACCCCCAGTGGGCATTGCTGGCAGGTCTGCTGCAGATGGAGGGAACGACAATGGTAATCATGAAAGACACACCTCAACAAATGCTTTTATTAGAAATAGATTAGAGCACTGCACATTTTCACACAAGTGACACCTCAAATTTCCTGTTTGATCACACATTTTAAGTGAAAGGCACTTGTCCACATGTACACATGCACTCCCATGGTGGAACGCAAGGAGAAGTGGGACGCTTCTCAGGCCCTTGATAAAAAAAAAAAACGTTACCAGCCGCCCATGAGCACTGGAAGCAGAAAAAGCACCTCCTTTACCAGTGACAGGGCTAACCCCTTTCTCAATTTATGGTCAGTTTTCAAAAGGTAGGGAAAAATGTGACTGGTCATTTCTGGTATCCAGCAATGCACTAAGGCCAGGCCCTCCATTGTGCATGTCTGCTATCTACAACACCTTACAATAATCCTCATTACTTTGACGTGACTGCATTATGCTAAAGACTGAAATGACATGCCATTCTTTGTACAACCATATCATACCAGGAATTTGCATCTTTCTTGCAGGAAGGACAAACATTGTGATTCATACAGACGTGGTAATGTTTCAGGAAACCATTCAGAAGTCGTAGAATAATATACAGATGTTATCTCATATACATGTTATATATGTGATATATACAGAACTTCCATTTAACACACTCTTAAGATTGGCATAAACATCATCATAACAGGTTATATATGATTAATATATAATTATGATTTCATATAATGAAAGTTATATGTGTTAATGTAATTTATATATAATTCAAATGATTTAAAGGACGTCCTTCATCCACAACACAAGCAACAAAGGAATAAGTAACACCATTCAAACCCTTTCAGTCCTATATCACAGTTTGAAAACTGCTTGCTGAATTTATATAGATGCTGAAGTACTAACATTTTAAACAGTTTATTTCTTTTTTAAGGCAAAGTAAGCATCCTATTTCATCTGTCATTTGTTAGCTGCAGTTAAAATGTTTAAATGTGACAGTTTTAGTAATCATCCTGCATTTAATAACTTAATACACAGAAGGCTTCCAGTTCAAAAGCGGTTATACCTTTCAGTGTGGTGGTTATGGCTATTAGCCAACAGCTAATGTGTCAGACATATGCTGCCAAGTTATTAGAAACTGAAAACAAACCAATCTGAAGTTATCCTTCTGCTCCATAAAAATGTCTAACATATAAAAATTAACACGTAAGATTGAACAAAGATCTGTGATACAGGTTGTAGCACCCAAAGTGTATTAGCATTTCCAATAAGGTTTCAGTGCTTTTCTTCACAGAGTGACTATACAATTACAGTTCATGTATAAGAATGGCAAAAACTATACAGTAAACACATAGTAAAACAGTAAGTAAACAATGAATAAACTGTATATAATCAGGGAGTAGACAATAGTGAGTAAACAGTACATCAATGTTAAGCACAGAAATTGTTTGTGCATTGTGCATGGACAATGAGAATACAGCAATTAGTTAGTAAACAGTTAAGCGGTAACTGAGAATGTACGTATGGCCACTTTAAAACTGCACTCCTCCTGGCTCCAGCAGAGCAAATTCCAATTGACTATAAAGTTTAAAACCACACTCCATCTCCATCATAAGCAGTTTGTACAGGAAACATCACACTGAACTGACTCGATACTCTGGGATTCACTGACATTTAAGCTTCAGACGCAATCCAGCAAAAGCAAAATTTGCACTTAATGGGTAATTACCTGGGCAAAATTGTGAGGTGCCACAATTTTCACATTGTGGGATGTAATTCTTTTTAATGCTGTACTGTTGCTGCTATACCTTTCTTAAGCAGTTGACATTAGTTTGCTGGTAGACCTTTCTTATGCAGTGAACATTAAGGTTGCTGGTAGACCTTTATTATGCAGTGGTCATTAGGTTGCTAGAAGGTCTTTCTTATGCAGTGGACATTAAGGTTGCTGGTAGACCTTTCATAAGCAGTGGCCATTAAGTTGCTGGAAGGCCTTTCTTAAGCAGTGGCCATTAGGTTGCTGGAAGGCCTTTCTTAAGCAGTGGCCATTAGGTTGCTGGAAGGCCTTTCTTAAGCAGTGGACATTAGGTTGCTGGAAGGCCTTTCTTAAGCAGTGGACATTAGGTTGCTGGAAGGCCTTTCTTATGCAGTGGACATTGGGTTGCTGGAAGGCCTTTCTTATGCAGTTGACATTAAGTTGCTGGTAGACCTTTCCCTTAGACATTACCTTGCTTCTTCAGATGTACTTTTATTTCTCTGCATGTATGTTAACATGTTGTAACTCATGATGTAATAATCATCATCCTTATCAGATGAGGATTATATTACACATTCAGACATTTATTAGAGTATGAATTTTAATATTTGTTATGAAATATATAGGTATTACATTAGAAGCTGCTACAGCAGCAATCAATTTGAGATTTGTTACATATTTGCATATAGCTATTAGTCTTGTGAAAGCTCCAAGACTTTACTGACATTATGGCAGAGCCTGCACTCATATCTTCACTTGCAATATATCCAATAAAAGGATTTAATACACAAATGAAAACATTTAAAAGAAAATGGAATAAAAATGGACTCATGCAAGTACTCTTTCAAATAGGAATGGCAACGAAGCAGTGTTGTGGGTTAAGGTGGCCCAAAAGCTGTACACTTTTTGTGCAAATAGAAGCTTTGGAAATGAAACGATGAGTATTTCATAATTGGTTTTTCCATGCAGAAAGAACTAGCTGTACAATGTAAATGGAGGCAGTCAGGTAGCCTGGGTGCGATAACAGTGGTGAAAACATCAAATATGACCGAAGGATGGTTCATTGATAGCAACGAAACCGGTGTTAATGCAGTCCGATTTTACTGTACAAGCTGTATTAAGCTTTTCCTTGCTGTATCTCACACGCACACATACAGACGTTCAGCCAAACCACATGACCCTAAGTGCGGTGCGGTGGCAGCCCTGTTTTAATGAGAGCAGTTCACAGATTAGAGTGTATTAGAGTGATTATTGCAGTTATTGCAGTCTCCACCTACACTGTCACTCCTTGCATTTGCAAAACTCTACCTGGTCCCCACATCTTCCTGCCGACGCCTGTGAATGGGACAGGTGTCACTTCACATGGATTTCTGAGCTCCTGGTGACAATGTCCTCATACTGGGGGGGAGGCTCCACATGGACACGTACATCCGATTGCCCCACGGCCTCCTCATAGGATGGGGGTGGGTCCCCAACACTCGACTGCCCAGGCGGTGGTGCTAAGTTTGGACTAAGCTCTGGATGGTAACCCCGATTCTGTGGGTCTAAGTTCACGTGGGACAAGTTAGGGTCTCTTTGGGAGTTCCCATGGGCCGAGCCTCTCTGGAGGTGCTTGCGTGACTGGCATTTCCACACTGCAACCATCACCACAACAACGAGCAGCAGTCCCACCACCAAGGGCAGGATCAGGTAGAGGGACTGAATCCCGGACACATCCAGGCCCCCTGGGCCGTTGCTCTCGCGGACATACTCTTCCCAGAATCTCCTCTGTAAACAGAAACAAAAGACACCTTCTAAGCAGGGGTCTGAGGGACCAAAACAGATCCGCAATGTCATCAACATGCTCTCATCAGTAAGTCAAAGGGAAAAAATGCAAGTGTACCTCTCACTCATAATGTCACGATAGCAACTTCCGCATGACAGCCAGCAAACTCACAGACCCCTTCAGACAATAATCGCCTGGTCAAACTAAACTATTCACATGTGAATCTCAGACTGAAGCAAAACATTTATATTTGAAAATGCTTCTATAAAACGTGTTTGAACACCCCTTATAAGCATTACAGAGAGCTCAAGAGCAAATAGCAGCTCTAGATGTGGCCTTACTGCTCGCTAATAGATTCTCTACATAATGCACAAACTTGGACATAAGAGCCTGGTCAATTACACACACACACAGATTACAAAACACACACATGCAGTTGCTACTGAATATAGATCAAAATATAGAATAGTACTTACATTGAGAGATACCAAACACAAAGAAAAACTACCAACAAAGCTTATTGGCCAGTATGTTTTGAAATCCATAATGTTAACCAGAAAAGTATGAAAAATCTTGGCACACAAGGACACCAGCGTAGAGACAGACAAAGCTTGTTGACTTTATCCAAGATTCCCCACTGCAAGGCCTCCCTGTGAACAGCACCTCCTGCTGACCTAACACAGCTGACGGCATTGCATTCTGCATCTGCATGCGAGCACATTCCATCAGCCAAGGCTCATGCAGCAGTGCTGTTACCAAGGAGGGGGATGTACCCATGACAGGGGTACAAACACCCCTCCAGAGGCTTAAACTCATCACACCCTCCTAGCTGCAAGTGTAGTGTATGTGTGTGTGTGTGTGTGGGGGGGGACACCAAATGTCCTAAAAATACAAAAACTCTTGTATTTTGTTTGGTTACTTATGATTATGGATAGGGCTCGGGAGGGGTTAAGGTTGTTACAGTTAGCATTAGCATTTTCCCCATAGAAATTAATGAGTGGTCCCCAAAAAGATATGATTACACGACTGTCTGTGTGTGTGTGTGTGTGTGTGTAGAATAGTGTGTCCTTATTCATGTGGTCTACATGCAGCTCTATGTGAATGTAAATATAGAGCAAGACACAGGGGTGGGTTGGCAGATTTCATTTTTTCTGCAGTTTTTTCTGCCTGTGTCCTAAAAATACAAAATTATTAACATACTATTTTAACCAACTAGGTGGAAAAGCAGGGCTGACCAATCAAAAGGAAGAAAATCAGAAATTTGTATTATTAAGTAGGATAAAAATAAGATTTTCACTTTTTTTAAAGCCCTGGTAGGTTCATGAATTTCTTAAGGTCCAGCTGCCTCTGTGGTACCCTCCCTCCATAGACCAGCAAACAGGGCAGTGTATGTGTGTTACTATCTACCTGTAAGGACACATCTTGTGTCTGCATGTGGGTACATGCACACATGCAGGTTAGGGCACAAAGGCTGCAGGTGTGTCATACAGTAGGGTGGAGCATGTGCGCACAGGTGTGTGAGAAACACTCACAGTTTTGTCATCGTTCTCAAAGGCCTCCCGCGCCTCCTCGTAGGAGCAGATCTCCTCTCTGCATTCCCTCTGGATGTTGCCCTGCTTAATCTCCTCCAACAGACTGTTAGCCCTGGGCAGCCTCCGGAGCAAGCCATTGGCTGTCTCTGCTGACAGGAACACTGCGAACCAATCACAGACAGCTTCCATAGTGAGGACCAATCAAAAGAACGTTTTTACAGTCAGATTCAAATCACTACAACCAACATAAATTCTCATTTTAATTTGTCCAAAACAGCAATTTAAAGTTATTCTATATTAACTTAGTATGACAAGTACCAAGCTTTCAGAATAAATTTAAGTGAAAGAAAAGTAGAGTTAGGTTAAACCTATCTTTCCACCCGACTGAATTACAGTATACTTCAGTAAATAAGACACTGCCTTGTACTGATCGCTGACAGGATTTTTACAAACATCCTTGCTATTCCATGAGCTCTTTTGGTGCCAGAGCTGGAAGCATGGATTATGTTAGATTTACATACATATACAACTACAGGGTTATGTCTTGGTTAAAAGAAGAAAAAGTAGAAATACATAATCCGATTAACATTCTAGATTGTCTTAATTGATAAACAGCTGAACCCTAGCATTTAATTGTTGATTTTGTCTTAACGATACTTCTTATGATTCCTAAAACCTACCAATAATAGTTTCAGGCATGACAGAAAACACAACTAGATGTTAGCTTTAAACACTATTTGCAGTTAAAAATAATTTCACTTCTGCTTCCCAAAAGTTCTCAGTTCCTTGTGAAGTGAGCAACAATGACTGATCACCCCACCCAAAATTTTCTGTCCTCCAGAGAATTATGTCTGAGTGCACGTAAGTGTGTGTAAAACGATTCCCTTTGTAAACAGATCAGTTAGGCTCCACTTATGTGCGTTTCTGCATTTTCTCAAGACAAACTGCTGAACAGCAGTTTTTAAAATGAAAGACTATAGAAATGATTAAATAACCTACCGCATTCACCAAAAAAATAACAATATCAAGATTGACGGATGGCTGATAAGCTCTTAAACTCTTGAATGTCCTCAGCCAAATCTCTGAATATCTAACAAAACAACTTCCTGAGACGTCTTTAGTCTGGTTCCAGACCTGGACACTCGACTGAGCCTCTTGCCCTCTCGCGGACACTCAGAGCCAGAAAAGCTGCATCTTGGTTATCTGTCCTGATCTTGCTAGACTACACACAGTTTATAACCAAATTCTCCTGGTCACCCTTTCTGAACTTAGTATCACAGGGAATGTGATCTGGTTTGACGTATACCTGTGAGAGAGATCCAACCAAGTGGCAGGGGTGCAAAAGTGTTAAAATCTCATCAGGTAACCAGTGTTCCCCACAGCTCTGTCCTCAGCCTTCTCTTCTTTACATTACCCCTCTTGGTCAAGATCTCATGGCTTCTTCTACCACTATGCCAATGACACTCCAATCTATTTGACCTTCTCTACTGATGACACCACGGTCTCTGCTCAGATATCTGCATGCCTGGTTGACATTACAGCCTGGACAAGAGACCATCACCTCCATTAACCTCTCCAAGCTTCTTGTCTTCCCTCCAGCCCTACCATCCATCACAACATCACTCTTCTGCTTGGATTGTCCACACTGTCACCATCAAGGTCTGCTAAGAACCTAGGGGTGATGATTGATGACTAGCTGGCCTTTGCTGAGCATATAACAGCCCTCTCCCAATCTTGCAGATTTATCTTGTAAAACATCAGCAAGACCAGGCTTTTCTGTCTCAGTATGAAGCCCAGCGTCGAGTCCAGACAATTGTAAAGGCTGATTTATACTTCTACATAAAATCTATGCTGATTTAAGATGTACTGAGGCAAATTGGAAAACTGCCCTGTGGTCTGATGAATCAAAATTCTTTCAACTCTCTTTAGAAATCATGGACGCCACTTCCTTCGAGTTAAAGAGGAGAGGGAACATCCAACTTATTATCAGCAGACAGTACAAAAGCAAGCATTTATGATGGTATGGGGTGAATTAGTACCCATGGCTTGGGTAACTTGCATATGTGGGAAGGCACCATTAATGCTGAACAATATATACAGGTTTTGGAGCAACATATGCTGCCATCCAGACACCTTTTTCAGAGAATGAACTTATATATTTCAGCAAGACAATGGCAAGCTGCATTCTGCGGGTATTACAACAGCATGACTCCGTAGTGGAAGACTCCGGGTGCTAGATTGGCCTGGCTGCAGTCCAGACCTGTCACCCATTGAAAACATTTGGAGCATCATGAAATGAAAACGATGACAAAGGAGACCCTGGACTGTTGAGCAGCTGAAATCGTATAATCAGGCAAGAATTGGACAACATTTCACTTTCACATTCATTTCATCTCCAGCAACTGCTCTCCTCAGTTCCCAACGTTTACAGAGTGTTGTTAAAAAAGAGGTGATGCCACACAGCGGTAAATATACCCCGTCCCAACTTTTTTTTTTTAATTTAAATGTGTCACTGACATCAAATTCAAATTGAGCATATGGTTCTCATAAAACAATAAAATTTCTCAGTTTCAACATCTGATATGTTGTCTTTCTTCTATTTTCAATTAAATGTGGGTTTATGATTTGTAAATCATTTACAATGTACGCAGTCTCCTGCGTTTTGGAAAACTGGGCTGTAAAAAAAACTGCAAATTACGATATTTTTAACACTGTTGCGAAATTAAAAGAACCAAGTAACAATGATTCTTTGCCTTTCCTCTGTATCACCTTCCCTATGAGATGCTGCTAACTGAATGGTTTGATATTAGCTGTGAATTCTGGGATTCTGTGCAATATCACAACCGAAACTCTCGTGCTGTTTACAACCATAAAGGAATACTATTGGTTTTTATAAAAAAAAAAAAAAAAAAAGTTTGAAAGAGCAGTAACTTTAACACACAATTAAAGTATACTCTTATAAATGGAATTATGTCATCTTGCTTTGAAAGAAATATCAATAAACCGTAAAAATTCAACGTAGACTATCACCCAGTGCTAGCTTTAGCAATGTCATATTTTTCTCTATGCTTTTCAAATAAAGTGCGCGGCTCACCTCGATCCTCGCTGAGGCCCCCTAGTGGGCCGCAGCCTCCTGGGTGAGTACCACCGGCATAGCTCCTGCCCAAATACTGCTTAAATTTGTACCAGAGCACTAACTGTAAGATCAGTCCAGCAGCACTTACGCCTAGTTGACCCCTTGACTATTTGCAGTGTACTATTTGCCTCGCTTCTACATCACTTTGGATAGCAACAGCCAGATATGTAAATTTAATGCAATATAATGCTAAAATACAACACAGCTTGCTTTGAAAACCAGATATTTAAATTCAGTTCTCAGTTACCGATAATAACCATTGGTCTGACCAAAAATATCAATAACCAATCAAACAGTAAACCGTTGCCTAGAAAAATCGCCACAATAAAATGTGCCACATATCTGCATACATTAAAGCTGAGGGCTTCAGATCAGCAAACAGAGACGAACTGTCTCGCTGCTCTGTGGGATTGCACACATGAGCACGTTGACAAGGGCTGCATTATATGTCCAGCTGAGCAAAAATGCCAAGTAGACATTACATCCAGAGAATTAAAAGCCCTGGAGCCTTTGAGATCAACAGCAGCATTTATCAGTGCTAGCGATGTATAAACACATGGTTATTCTATAGTAATGCTAAAAGACTTTACAGGAAATGAAACCCGCGGTTCAATTTTAATTGGAGGTGAATTTATATACACACACCTTAAAACAACCAAAAAAGACATGGACCACAAATGGTGATCTGCCACCTATGAGTGTTTCAAGGTTAAGGTTTCACAACCAGATAATCTACACTGAAATGAAGTTGCACGCGTTAAGCAAAGGATGTGTGTGCTTTGGCTGCAGTGAGGGGATGAAGTGATGGATGGAACTGTGCAGAGCAATCGGATGAAAAAGGTGCCGGATCACTCAAATGGGAGCAGTACATACGGGGGAAGAGCGCACAGAGTCAGCTTTTAGCTGTGAGAAGCTAGACAGGATGAAATGGCTGTCACTGGTTTTAGCCCTGATTCTGTTTGCTAGAGAGACACAGCTGTGAACACTGCTGAATCTTCCATGGTCACGAAGAGGTCACTTAGGCAAGCGTATAACAACATATATCCAATGTCATAAGCACTACAGTAATTCCCTCTGATACAACAGATACGTCTGTCTATCACCACCCAAATATTTTCTTAGAATGGGGGTCGTACTGTATCAAACTGTTTTTCTGCTAGATCCTAATAAAAACAAGGATCTGGGCGAGATCAAGAAAATAAAATTAAGAATAGAAAAGGAAAAGAACTTGACTATTTGAAGAACAGGTGGAAATGGCCTGCCTGTGATTGTGGTATAGCTCTTTAGGTCGGGGACCATGATCAGAAGGTCGTCGATTCAGATCTTATGACTTGCAGACTGTTTTCCCTATTGGGTAAAATAGGGCTTGAGCAAAGCCCTCAACCCCAATTCCTCCACGGAAGCTGCCTGATCCTGCTCTCTGATCCTCACTTGTAGTGTGAGCTATGAGTTATGAGTCAGTGTCACGGCATCAGACTTTCAGTTTTCCGTTTTCATCACACCGGCTGAATCGGCTATCGTCTCCCTTCTTTTACACCCACGTTCCTCCTTCAGCGCAATTCAAGCATATACAATTATCTGTCAATGAAAGTTACAACAGGCACACTAATTTTCGAATAACAGACGAAATCACACCATATTTGCAATCATCCACAGTATAAAAAATATGTCATGGCATCTTTACAGGACACTGAGCTACTGTCATGCATTTAATGGCTTAACATATTCTGTCTGGTGTCTGCATTTCGCTCTTGGCAAATGACAGCAAAATGAGGACTTCATGAACGGTATGGACCATTAGTGGGTCACAGGTGACCAGTTAAAAGACATCCTAAATTATCCACAGTGTGACTCTGTGTGTGTGTGTGTGTGAGATCGTGTACTCTGTGATGGATCAACATACTGTAGGAGTGAACCCCATCATTGTGCCCAGTGTTGCCTGGAATAGGCTCCAGGCTGGAAGATGAATAGGTAAAGAACTTGAAATTTAACAGTAAGACCACAAGACAACAACTGGTGAATAATTTGAAATATTACTTACATCCCTAATCATTTACAAATCTACAGCAAATTAAAACAAGGAACAACTGAATGTCAATGTCAAATTAAAAAGGTATATGGTGTTCGTATTAGGTATTGTGAATGTGAGTGTAATGTTCTCACTAACTTAACAAAAGTCGCAGGATAACATTGCCATGGATGGATCATAAACTTGTGAGCGTTGTGGAAAGCAGACTAGAGTTCTGATCCAAAGCTGACAGGATAGATATAGGATGAAATGTAACATGAATTTAGATGAGACAGGTAGAGACTTCAAAGAGGTGAAGGCCAGCAAGTCACAAGCTTTCAAATGCAATGAAATAAAATGCCAATGCAGAAAAAATACACCAGAAACACAAAAATTAATGTCCCAGTCGCAACATCCTATGAATTTTGTATGGGCACTGCATGCGTGTCAGAAAAATGTGTGTTTCCTGTACTTACCATTTGCCATAACTGGGTAAATGCTATTCTGGAGAGATGGACCCTACAAGCAAAGATCAAGAGACTGTTTACTACCCAAGTAGTATGTATTTTAGCCATGCATGTATTTTAAACGATTCCTACAAAAGTAATTGTGTCTGGGAGAGAACGTTTTCATGTTACTGAGTAAGGGAAACGGCAAAACTTGTAAAATCTATCCCACTCATTGATACATTGTATCGTCAGTCCCCCTCCCCCCATTCGAATATATTCGTAAATTAATCGTCCGCATTGCTTGTTTATTTTGGAAATGGCAACCCCTAATCCATGTTATACGGTCCGCGAATTTTTGGTACGGCGTAAACCGTTCTACGGACAACAAAAGGTTGGGGACCCCTATTAGAGGGCAGGGAGAAATTAAAAGACGCATAGGTCTTTGCGACCTGATAGATGAACGACTCCCACCCTTATCACATCTAATGAGAGTTACCGTGTTAAGCAGACAGAAGATCTAAGCTCCGCGAAAAGCTCCTGAAATCACTGGACCAAAATAGGACGGTAGATCAAACGTTAATATATTTCCCCCACTAGTCTTTCCACGTACTTCGTTCGATTTTAATCACGGATGGCAATAAATCAATGTATTCAGTTAACAAACCGGTTTGTTTCTGATCATACGTCTATTTGGTAGCTACAATTAATTTAACATATATAATTTATCAGTCACCATATTTTCTAATAGGTACTCACCCTGCCCTGACCGAGGTTTATGCTAAAAATGAAGAGTCGATATTGCGATCGAAAGTGTTTCCCGTCGCACTAGAGGAAAAAAAAAACAGCTTCACGTATTTTAGCCTTCAGAGACTCAGAAATCAATAACATATTTGACGCGTGCTGGAATCGCGCCCTGAAACTTACACGACTGCCGATTGTTTTGTCGCCTGGTAAATATGTGCCGGTCCGTAACCAGTGCCGCTGCACGCGCTCGTGCGCATGCTCCTGCGGCGCACGGGGGGGGGGGGTAAGCCTTCGTAAACTTATTTCTATTGCGTTTGGTGAATCTGTGGTGGGTCGTGATTTTCCGAAATGTAAGATTCGGGAAGGGGAAGATGCATTAACGTTCATAAAAGAAGCACTACCTGATTGCCAAGTGATATTCTTTGGGCTACGGCGCTTTTGGGAAACACCCATATTTTTAAGCACAAAAAGTCTTATTTTTGCTAGCTATGAGGTATCTAACTAGCTAGCTAAGTAAATAGTAATATTATTAGCCTAGGAGGTCAAAGCGGCCTGCTGGGCAGCGCTTTTTTGTGAATATTAATGAGTCTGCGTCAGAGCTGTAACAGCTTTTCACCAGCCTATCAGATAGCACTGTCTTTATAGCTATTAATGAGCCATACTTTTTTTTAGAACTTTGTTTCTTTATGGGAAAATAGTCACAAAGAAACATAATAAATTACCATGCTACGTTTCGAAAATTCGCACGCGCGCTGGTCCGTTAGCAGCGCATTTTGCGGGAGCTCCACCGGTGCTCGAGGGGCGGACATATAGGCGGAATCCTACATCTGTTGAACGTCACTTTTACTCTTCGTGGACCATGCCCTGTCCTTGGAGTTTTAAGTTATACACGCCGTACTTGTTGTTAAACTCAGTGCGTATATGTGGTGTGTATATATACTAGAATCCATGTAGCAGTTAATGGAATAGCCTGGGATTAGAAGCAGAGAATGGTGGAAAAAAAAAATCAAGATTTAAGCAATGTATTATCATGTGACAGACACACAATGAAATTCTTATTCTGCAAAACGTAAAATAGAAACAATAGCACAGTAGATAGCATATAAAATATACATATCTACCGCACATAAAAATGATAAAGCGAAAGCAAAAGTAAATAAAAGTAATTACTAATGTAAAATATATACAATTCATAAATATACATAAAAATATACCCATATGTATATTTGATAAGAATGGGATGTGCGTTATAAAGTGGCTGCTCCAGTAAATACATTATATATGAATATATACGTGCGTATAAATATTGTATGGAAAAATAAATGTGCAGCGTAACGTGGTTTCTGCTTATCGGTCCAGGATAAAAAGGTGCCAGCGCCCATAAGGTGCAGAGTGCAGTGTGCTGGATAATCATTATCATAATGCTGGATGGCAGATGGTGATCCTTCGGATGGCCTGGGGGTGTAATCCCCAAATAGAGAGCAGTCCCAAATGACAAATGGTTCAACTTCACTGATGAATGACTTTTTTCACAAATGCCGCTAACTTCTTTTATATTAAATCTCGTTTACAGCAACCTGATTTTTAAAAAATGGTAATCAGTCTAATATCGATCCTTTTCTATGCCACTGTTAAATTCCCTGACCACCGTATATTTGTGCTGTTTGACTCACTTCCCTTACATCCCCCCTCAAAAAAAAAAAATCATAATTTTATGTATGCCCCCTGTAAATTGCTGGACTCCCTGAATCTTAAGGTTAGGGTATTTGTCTAGGGTATTAGACAAATGTTTCAGCTCCCCTGAAAAGTAATTCAAATCCATTTAGCAATTTGTGCAGTATCTTCCTAGGCATCTTGTCCAAATTTTATTGTAGGTATTGTGGATTGTGGGTATTGTGGACATGCCCCCGCGCCATGCTAAATTTATCGTCGGCGACCTGGAGCGGGGCGGAGGGTGGCGTCTCATATTTCTTCATATTAAGCGGCAACCCTACTGAGGGTTGACCCCCCCCCCCCCAAGGGTGAAATCCTAGAATCGCCATTTGATATTGGTTTAGTAATTGTATGCAGCGCCGGTCAACTCATTAGGCAACATAGGCAACCATCTACGGTGCCACGAGGAGCACGTAGGGCACCATCTGAGACAAAGGGGCGCCCTTAGACGCTCCACTAGAGTGCCGGAGGTTTCGATTGGCACTCACTGTATAATAAATTACGTTGTTTTTTCTTCTTTTTTTAACCTACAGCTATTATTACTGCGACCGAAGTGGAACAAAACTCATGCCAGACCGAGATCACGTGTTCATATTTTAAATTATTATTTAGTTTTAGCGATCAACAATTAATCAATCAATTTACAAATAAATAGTAATACTATTCGGATTAATAAATAGTAATACTATCCGATTATTAAAATCATACACAGCCATATAATAACCTTAATTTAGTCTGATTTTATGGGTCAAAGATGTTATTGAATATTCACCTTATTGGTATAGTGTAGGTCTGGGCTATTTTTGCCTGTCGGTGTCTCAATCTGAGCCTCACTGGTCTGCATTTTTAACATGATCATTTTATGTCCCATGAAAACTTTTTTGCGTGTCAGCATGGGCTCCATTAGGTTCGATCACTCGGGGCTATTGCCTGCGAGTATTTTAAGCTTAGCCCTGAATATTTTAGCCCTGATGCCAATATTCCTTCCTTGAAAAGAAATGTCAAGCGCCAGGTAAACCTGACGTAGCCCCTGATCTTCTCAATAACTAGAAACTGCCCTGCGTGCAACTATGAATGTCGCTATTGTATTTGCGATTACTCAAGCAAGAACATAAAACACCCTTTTCATTTTAATGATCGCTTTTGGCCAAGTCTGGTTTCGGCTAGAGAATGCCTGTCAAGTGAGCTTGCGCTCTTTTTTTGTGCGTGTGCTCACTGAGGAATAGAGCGCCGTCGCCACCTAGCGTCATGCCTTGGAGTCACTTTTAAATTTTCATTTCACTTTCGACAAAAATGTGGAAGGAAACCGAGTACTCGGTTATGATCGGCATAAGAACGTCCAGCATAGTGGAGCACACCCAGTATGGAAAGCAAGAGGCATCGTGCAGGCACTCAAAGGGGAAGGGCTGGGGGGTGCCTGAGCACCTGTCCCTTCAGCCCAAACTATTTAAAGTGCCTCCCTTTAAAGGTACTGAGTGCCCTTTTAATGTATGTCAGAGGTTTTGAGCACCTGCCCCTCTAAAAGTCTCAGCATCATGGAGCCCTGCTTATAGAGTCCAGCACAGGTGACCTTGCTCTTAGTCCACAGCAGGGGCGCGCATTCCGAAGGCATGAGAAGTAAGTATACCCCCAATATTAAATTTAACTTCATTTGCCCCCTCCCCACCTTTAAATTACTACTTTGTGCCCCCGCCCCACTCTTTCCTAGATCATTCGTCCACAGACTCTAAAAATCACATGGAGTATCTATTTCATCGCAATGTAAATATTTATCTTAAATCTGGCCTATCTTGTAATTCACATGTTATTATTTACATTTACATTTATGGCATCTGGCAGACGCCTCTTGCTAGAGTGACCTACTTAGGCTTAGAAGTCTCATCAGTGAATATATTCTGATACTGATTCAGTAGAAGCTGGCTAAGAATACTGTCATTCTAACAACTCTGTTGGCAAGTAATAGATTTTTTAAATAAGAGTATAACCCTGGAAGTGCTAATCCAAGTACTTCTGAAAGAGGTAGGCTTTTAGTCGCAGTTTGAAGGTACCATTAACTCAACTGTTCAGACCTCTAGGGGAAGTTCATCCTACCACTTAGGTGCCAAAATGGGGAACAGTCTAGGTCAGGGGTGGGCAATCTTATCCGCATAGGGCCGGTGTGTGTGCTGGTTTTTGGGGTAACCTTTAGGTCAGCTGTTCAAACCCAGGTGTGAGGACTCTTCAGCC
>JAODJX010000037.1:5726376-5737289 GCA_026776945.1 Isichthys henryi | reverse complement strand
TGGGCCTCCCTGCTGAGGCTACTGCCCCCGCGACCCGATCCCGGACCAAGCGGAAGATGATGGATGGATGGATATATGTAATACATATTTGTCCCCATAGGTGGCATGGCGGCTCACTGGGCAGCACTGTGGCCCTGACACCTTTGGCCTCGGCATTTGCAGCCCTGACTCTTTGTGATTTCAGTTTTCCATGTAACAAGAAGGTTCTAAGTAATCCAGTGACGTAGAAAAAGCCGAATAACACATTGCAAACATACATGGCACATATGTGGTACATTTATTTCTGCAGATATCCTGTTTTCTCAGAGTTTAAGTAAAATGCAAACACAAAAGGAGAGTCTGCTAATTAAACAAATGCCCAACTATCTTGGACTTTCAGAAAAAAAAAGTAATACACACTTAATACAGTGAGTTTTTCAGTGAGTCTGCCACCAGGGGGCATCTGTATCATCCCATTAGATATTACAGTTGTTACATCGACAGAGATACAACAGTTCTGTCCTTACGGGTTTTGTCCAGATGACCAACCTTCTGCAGGTCTTACAGATGAATATTAGAGGTGATAATATTCTGAGATGAATGGTATTGCTTTGATGGTCTGTCCTGATTGGCTGTCCTGCAAGGAGCTCACCCTGTATTCGTTTTAGTACATTATCTGCATTTTAAAATTGTGAGCTAACGTAACTTGAATTAATAAAATGTTAATGTACATGTCAGCTGGTTTCAGTTTACTTCAATGGGGCTGTTTGTATGAGCACAGGCAGACAGATCTTCTGACCAGCACATGGGAGCTCATGCGTGACCTTCCTCTCCCTCCTGCTGCCAGTTCTCTGATTCAGAGAGTGATTAGCTGACTATGCTTATCACTGTGGGCTCAGCCTGCTCTTCCTACATGATGTGTCAGGCGCACAGAACACCACATATATCCTGTACCTTCTGAATGGACACTTGTTACACCTTCTGTTTCAGAACCCTCTGATATTTGTGCTAATTGAAAATCCACTACCAAGAAAAATACTATATACACTCCCTAATACATAAACCTATGTGAGTCTAAGACCCATTGTTAATGACACGTGCTATTAATGTCTTGAACACTCATGCTCTCCCACAGCTGTCCTTCTAACTCCTGCCAACTCCAACCCATAAAAATACCTTCCCTCCTAAACCTCCTATAGTGCCAACAGGAAGGGAATTCTTCTCTTCAACCCCCATAATTTCCTTGCCAGTCGTGAGAGAGAGATTAAATAGATTCAATTTTTGAGGTGAACTGACAGATCTGCAGATTCAACAGGAGCTTTCGGATCCCATTAGATATTACAGTTGTTACATCGACAGAGATACAACTGTTCTGTCCTTACGGGTTTTGTCCAGATGATCATTTGGGAGAATAACTTCATTATCAGCCGTGAATACTGACAATTGGTGTTCGGTACTCAACGGTACTTCATTTCGATGCCTTGCTCTGAATCTGTAATGCCTGGTTTGTATCAACATAAAAAAAATGCAATAATAAAAATAAGCCCTAACCTAATTTCAAAAATTGTCTACTATTTATTTTGAACAAACTCTTCCTGAAACAGACCACACAACTGTGACCAGAATAATTATTTTAACAATTCTTTTTAAGGAAGACACGCAAGAGAACAAAACTGGCAGCGTCACGCAATTAAGCTGCTGTCCTTGTATTACAACTACAATGTCAATTTATTACAGTTTTTATAAAAATATTCCCGAACAATAACTAAAACAGATAGTTCACTAATTCGCTGAAGCTGCAGTAGAATTTGTCGACGGCGTAGTTTCGATGTTCTCGATGTCGATACTGGCTGCAAGGATGATTGTCAGCGCAGGCGCTGTAGCTGCGGCCGTAGCTTTAACTGTGGCGCTCCAATTATCAAACACCGAACATTTATCTGCCTGCAAATATATTTTATGTTTGACGAGGTGTTTCCTCAAGTACGACGTATTGCTAGCCCCAGTTCTGCATTTTGCGTGGCAAATATTGCATGACGCTGTCTGCATCAGTGAGCTTCCTTCTCCTGGCAACCATTGTCATGGAAAACAAAACTAATCGATCGCTTAAACGATCGCTTAAATAACAAATTGAAATTTTACTGCATTAAATATCTGTCTATCCTATTGCATTGAAACGCTGAGATAACTGCTGATTAATTTAAACCTTTCTCCCAGTTCCGTATGTCCCGCTCAGCTCGGGAGCCCCGCTGTTGATGAACATGTGAATGTACTGAAATTTGGAACCGTTTGATTTGACATGAATCATTCGGTAGGTACCTTTAAAAGTACCAACCTTGGTATCCAACCCTGACAGGTGAACTTTCATTGTAGCATTTTCTTTTTTTGTTCTGTAAATACAAGGCAGAGGTATCATCTAAACTTGAGGTCAGAATGTACTGCCCCCACACGCCCTTTCTCTATCGCATGGGAGCGGCCTGTCCGTGACCATGTCCACCTAGCATACTGCACGCCCCAGCTCTGATATTTACCATACACACGGAGAGAGATTCTTGTCATTTTTGCTCCTCTCTGTATGATCAGACCAGAGTACTATACAGATTTATGAAGGTAGACAGGAAGACATGGACACAGAGAGACTGAGAGATCAAAGCGAATGCCGAGACTGAAATAGCCCAATAAACACATAGAGGGTGGATGAGAGACAGCTGAGGAGATAGAACTGGGATATAGAGAAGAAGAGGCGGAAGTGATTCACAATGAAAGGCTTTATGAGGGTCCAGCTGACTTCTGAAGAACCTCCGGGGGACAGTAAGGAGCTACTCAGCCGTTAACAGCATTGTGAGTTCACTGTGTCCTCTCCACTGGAACATGGCTCTTTTGTAATGCGCAGACCAGTGAACATATCTGTTACACCAAATTACCCACCAAACAGTGCATTCCCTTTACATCACGAATTACACATTAACTCCATGGAGAAACATTTATCCTATATTATAAGGCCAAGCCGCAAATGTTTTTCCATCCTGCAATGTGAGTGAACATTTCCTGCTCATACAGATTTGATGAACAGTACAAAATATTGTTGTGTACTTTACATGTGTCCACATGATGGACAATAATGCACAAATGACCCACAGGGTCACATGCCAGTGTTCACAAGCCCACTGGGGAGGGGGTAATTGGCAGCTGTAAGCTGTTATTCTGCAAAAGATCAGGAGGTAGTTAGACGGGGAGAGTGTAGCACGGGGGGGATGGAGAAGCACAGACTCCAGTGGTTTTGTGGGGGGAGTGGCTGCTGTAGGACGAGCCTGGTGACATTGGGGGGGGGGGGGGAGAATAAACAGCCAGTTGAAAAGAAAGTGCAGCTGCCTGTTGAGCCGGCTGGAGACAGTGAGCAGGACTGGAAACTAGGAAGAGTCTGGGAATTAAGAAGAGGGAGAGAGAGGGAGGCTGGGAATTAAGAAGAGGGAGAGAGAGGGAGGGACTGGGAATTAAGAGGGAGAGAGGGAGACTGGGAATTAACAAGAGGGACAGAGAGAGGGAGGGACTGGGAATTAAGAAAAGGGAGCCGGGGGGGCGGGGGACTGGGAATTAAGAAGAGGGAGAGAAAGTGACTGGGAATTATGAAGAGGGAGAGACAGACTGGGAATTAGGGAGAGAGAAAGAGGAACTGGGAATCAGGAAGAGAGAAAGGGGTACAGGGAATTGGGAAGAGGGGAGAGAGAGAGAGAAAGAGAGAGAGATGATCTGGGAATTATGGAGGGTAATAGAGAGAATGAGAGAGAGAGAGGATCTGGGAATTATGAAGAGAGAGAGAGAGAGAGAGAGACACCCGGAACTAGGAAGAGGGGAAGCAGGGCACAGAGCTTCATTAATTCTTGCTGGAAAGGCTGGAGGCGGCTTCAGTGCCAGGAACACCCTGCTCGCTGTGTGACGGTGCGCTGCAGCGAGACTCTTCTTCGGTGATAGAGACACTCCCCACAGTCTGCCTGCCTTGGACTGTTACAGTTAACCTGATGCCATATTCCAATCCCTGAATGACTATCAGGTAAGAACCTCCCTCTCAGCCTGTCTTTCTGTCTGTGTTTCCTTCATAAGTTCACCACGCTTCGGGTGCAGCTGTTTAGTCGGTGTTCTGTGCCTGATGGCAGTTGATGGGAAATATCCGCCGTACAGGCCAGCATCCCTGGCTTCACCGTGAATTCCATTATTCTGCCGGGATTTTTGCAGTTACTTCTGAGAAAGCTGATGATTCTGCAGGTGGTTAATATTTGTTTTTCTGGCAGAGGGACTGGAAAAAGGACACGGCAGCTTATCATCCGGCAGCCAGTAGCTGTCACCGTGACACGTGTATTTTGGGCTCTGTCTGCCGGTACTGAGTTTCAAATGTCAGGGGGAGATGATATCAACAATATATACATATATATATATATATATATTAAATGTAATGTACATTTTCAGTGGCTGTCATGCAGAGTCGCATTCTGCACTATGTCTTTAGAAAAGGTTTTAGAGAACTTCCCCAAAGGCCACTCACCATAACGATGCTCTGACATGGATGTCAATTGACAATGTGTTGGAAAAACACAGCACAACCATGTGTAGTTAGTGTCTCTAAATTGTGTATTGTGTGTATGTGTCTTGTGATTGCCTGGCATACTGCCCAGGGTGTCCCCCACCTTGTGCCCACTGACTGCCCGGCATACTGTCCAGGATGTCCCCCGCCTTGTGCTCACTGACTGCCTGGCATACTGCCCAGGATTTCCCCAGTCTTGTGCCCTGTTTTTGCCTGTTGTACTGTACGGGATGTCCCCAGTCTTGTGCCCTGTGATTACCTGCCATATTTCCCAGGGTGTTCCCAGTTTTATGCCATGTGATTGCTTAGCATACTGTCTGGGGTGTCCTCAGCCTTGTGCCCTGTTTTTGCCTGGTGTACTGTTCAGGGTGGCCCAAGCCTTGTCCCTGTGATGGCCTGGCATACTGTCGGGGATGTCCCCCGCCTTGTGGCCTCTGACTGCCTGCTATACTGTCCAGGATGTCCCCAGCCTAGTGCCCTGTGACTGCCTGATATATTTTCTGGGATGTCCCCTACTTTGTGCCCTGAGATTGCCTGGCATACTGTTGCGGGTTGTCCCAGCCTTGTGCCCGCTGATTGACTGGCATACTGTCCGGGGTGTCCACAGCCTTGTGCCATGTGATTGCCTGACATATTGTCTAGAATGTCCAATGCTTTGTGCCCTGTGATTTCCCAGCATACTTTCTGGGACATCTGTTTTGTGCCCTGTTATTGACTAGAATACTGTCAAGGATGTTCCCAGCCTTGTGCCCTGTGATTGACTGGCATATTCTCCAGGGTGTCTCAAGTCTTCTGCCCTGGTGGGAAGAGGGTGGAGGGAGGAGTGAGAGAGGGTGTAGGGAGGGCGGAAAGAGAGCGGAGAGGGGACAGAGAATGGATGATAAAGCGAGGAGGGAGAGTAGGCAGGGAACTGCAAGAAAACAGAGAGAGGGGAGTGAGGGAATGTAGAGAGGGTGGGGAGAGGATATAGGGAAGGTGGAGAGAGAATGCAGAACAGGAGGAGAGTGGCAGAGAGTGAGATCGAGAAAAGTCATTGAGGGGATCATTGGCCCTCACAGCTTCATCTTCTGGGCGTAGCTTATAGCCAGCCATGTAATAGGGATGCCGCTGAGAAACGGCTGCATTACAGCTGCAGCTTTCACATGAGGGACAGGCCACGGCCTGCTTTCCACATCCCTTGCTGGGTGGCCTTTAGTCCACAGAAAGCATGTATCTGTACGGCTTTTAAGTCATGTGTCACCTTTATAATGATGCACCCGGGAAATAGGAAACTACTTGTGTCTGTACGATTGCGGTTAAATGGGCAACAGTAAGGTATGTAAGACGCTGTAGACAAAGATTTACACCAAACAATTAAATCATGGACAGAATAGCAATAAAGAATTTTAAGATATATAGCACGATTAATAGAGATATTTTTTTTACTTGATTTAATAAGGTTAAAAGAAACTGGCAGCTTTGCTGCAAAAAGCATTGGCAGTTAAAGCTTTGTATGAAGGCAAGCATGAAATAATGGAAAATGTGGGTTCATATGCACTCATGCTGTATTATCAGAGGCCTGCAATACATAAACAAACAACAAAGAGGCCAGGGGAGAGCAGTAAGGTTTAATATAACAGGATAATTAGAGGTGTTTGGAGGACTTAAGCTTTAGCTTTAAGACGTTTTTTGTGAACATGCCCTTTTATGTGTTCCATTAGTCCAATGAGCCCTGCAACATAAACATAACCAATAATTTCAATTACTAAAATAAATGTACTGGCCTTTTTCCAGGCCTGGTTGTAGGATCTGATGATTCTTGTTTTTGGGGTATTAAAAAGTGGCTTTGACTGCAATTCTGTGGCCTATTCTTTGCTGCAGTAATATACCATATATTGGTTTTCATATAAAAGCCTGTATGCATGATTTTGTATGAGCTGTTACACAACTTGCACCAACGTAAAAATAAGGATGTCTTTCTTTTCAATTTATGGGTGAACTGAGGAATGTAGTAAGAGGGTCACCACTAAGTAGACCCATACTGTACATTTGTGTCCAGATGGCAGGTCAAATTAGAAAGTTTCACCCATTTCATATACTTTCACAGATTATTTTTTGCCTGGTCAAGAAACTGGAAAACTTCTCCCGTAGTGATACCTTAGATCAGGTTTCTTCACACACTACCTAAAGTGGACCATCAGCTTTTATAGTATGTTGCAGAAATACCTCAGAACTAGTTTCTTAATGCGGCATTTAACGAGGGCCATTAGCCGGCTCAGACGTCAACCTATGAAGAACTACTCATTGGGGTTGGAGAATGATACCTTCCATCAAACCTTCAGACTGTGAACCTTCGCATATTTTGAATAGATTAAGGAACCACATAACCCTATAGAGGGAAGCCTCATGGTCCCAAAGAATGACATATATGAGTTGCTCTATTCCATTTACCCTTGTTTCATCTGGAGAGACAAAGGTACCCAAGAAGTATCCCAGAAGACTTGGAGGTGGGCCGTGGCATGACATGATGCTGGATATTCACATTATTGCCGATTGGTTTCCTCTACATTATCGCTGATGAGGGACTGGAGAAACATGCAAGTCATTGAACAAAAACAAAGCATGACCAGAACTGAACCTACTGCACCCACTGTGATGATCACCAATTAAAAGACAATAGTTCTTTGTCACAGTCACAGTAAACAATCAATTACAAAATTTTAGTTCTCTTCAGAACTCCCGCCTGTTGCTGCCTGTGCCGAATACTAAAGCCCTAGACTTTTTGGTAACCAATTGAAACACAGGTCTAGTGAACCCCCTTCCCTGGATAATAAACATAGACCTCAAAGTGTATCTTTTGCACTGCGATCCAATTTTTACCATGTCAGCTCAGCTATATCAAGTACAAGTCTAAATTAATATCATGCTTACTACAATTTAACATCTGATTAGGCGATTAGTCGATGTAGTCGATTACGTCGATGACATTAATTTTTAAAATCGGCGCGTCGTTTTTTATAAAGATATTTTAATGAAACTTCCTTTGTGATTTCTAAAATACTTCACTTAATTATAACAAATGTTTTATTCAATATCATTACGTAGTTATAGGAGTAGTCCAAATTATCACAAAACAAAAAGGTGGTTTGTACACTGAAAAGTTCGATGGCGTACAGCAGCGGAACTAACATTAGGCACAAGCGCCTGAAGCGAACGCGCAAGCGTTTTTCTGGATGATTGACACTGTAAGCACTGTCTATTAATGTTTATTAAATTTCCATTAGTACGGAGAGCATTTTAATATCTTTTATCCTTGTATTTAAAAAATTCAAGTTGTCTAATAATCTGCAAAAAGTATCGCCACGCCACCAAAGTTTTTCTACATAGTTTAACCAATCATTTTAGAAGATGTTATGGCTACCGAACAATTTCAATGCTTGTCGCTTCCATGATTCGCCTTTAACAAGCATAAAGATACGAAATAATACCGATTACTACCTTTTGGGCATCTCAGTAATGTTTTTAGGCATACAACTAAAATATTTATTGAATTGTGGGCGAAAATAATGTCCGTATAGTGCCGAAAAGCATCCGTTGTGTTAATCGCCGCAGTGACATAGTTGTCAAAATAAAAAACTTAAATTAAACATTCAGTTTGATATTCTGGAGGAAAATGTATCATTTAGACCGACAAAACAATCGGTAAAATAATCGATAGATTAATCCATAGGAAAAAGTCGTTTCAGCCCTACTGAAAACAAATGTTTAATATGAAATAAGCCGTTCTTACATTTTACGTGGGGAAAACAGGTTAACATAATAATAGAATATCAACTTACATTTTATGATACACTTTGTATTGAGAAACCTGGGTCTGCCTCTTGAATATGTCAAAATTTGGCGTAACTGAAGACATTTCACAGGTCGATGGAAAACCAGATAGGAAGCACGTAAGGCTCTTGTACTGTATATGTACATTCAAAGGGCTTTTGTGAAGCTTTTTGGCTTTTATGTTTTTTTTAAAAAAGTCCAGAGGTTTATCTTTGTGGCTGGCATGTTTTGTCTCTAAATGCCTCTAACTTCGAAGGCTTCATGCTTTCATTAGCAAGCAGTTACTTGCAGAGGACACGCAGTGGCTTGTGCTCACCACTTTTAACGTTGTAGGTAAGCCATACTTGAGAAAATCTGGGTAATACGTCCTTTTATATTGTCTCTTAGGCTCTGAAGAACATTCTCCCAAGTCACCGCTGCTTGGTATGGTAAATTCCAAGAGTTTGTCCATATTTATGTCAGCTAATGTTGTCGGTGGAAAATTAGTGCTATGTTCAAACATGCAATGCACTCTGCAGTTTACATACTGTAAGTCAATGCCTATAGCACAAATCTGATTGGATGTGCCAGTGAATTTTAAATTAAGCTGCTTTAGCTTCTTGGATAGGTAGAGTGTTAGTTTTGCACTAAGCAGTTAAAGACCCCATAAAATCTTAGGATTGGGGCTGGGAAATATGATCGTGGATCAGCGTAGGACAAGGGTGGCCAATCTTACCCAGAAAGGGCCGGTGTGTATGCGGGTTTTTGCTGCAACTCCCTAATTAGATTGCTAATTAGACGACTGATTGGAACGAAGAGTCCTCACACCTGGGTTTGAGCAGCTGACCTACAGGTTATCCCAAAAAACCTGCATACTGTACGCACCGGCCCTTTGCGGATAAGATTGGCCAGCCCAGGTGTAGGAGCTTGCTGTTTTTAAAATGCTTACATTCCCAACTTTGCCTTGTGACCCGTTTAGAAATTGCTGCGACCAAAATTTGTGTTGTGATCCACAGGTTGAGAATTACTGGATTACAGTATGCACTGTATACGATATTATAATATAAAAAGCTACTCCTGATCAATAAATAAGTCAGTAAATACCCATGTATTTGGAGGGGGCTGAAAACAATTTAGGGGGGTAAATAGGCCTAACAACACCCCTGCTGCTGACGAAGCATCGAAGGGGCCTTGTATGCGTGATCTAAGTAGTTTTAAACACGATATGATTGTTGGTTCTGGATGTGGCCATTTCAGCAGGAAGAGGATTTTTATGTACTAGTTTCTAGAGTGCATAGAGAACAGTGTGATAAATAAAATCATCCAGTCAGAGGAGGTGCGTTGCTGATAACAGCTTGTTAATGAAAGAGGTCAGAGCAGAATGGCCTGGCTCAGCTAATAGGAAGGTCAGAAGTTCAAAAATAACAGTTCAGTATAGTAGTAATATGTAGAAGGGCTTATCTGAATGTACAACTCTTCAACTCTTGAAGGTATTCTGGAGAAAAAAAGGTGGTCCTGTTTGGTTCTGCATGGGATACCTAATGAAGAATAGATGGCAATAGCATGGAAATTACACACTGTTATAAATCAAATGCTTTGTTTTAGGTTTTGGATGCATTTTTTCTATTTACATTGAATCTGGGCTGGGTGGGGGGAATGTGTCTTAGATTAAACGCTAGTAAATGTAGCTGTAAAACCTAAAAAAGTAAATTATAGTATTTGTGTGAATATTCTGAAGCATTGTTTTCTACAAATTCATTAATCTTAAGTAATGTTTATTTAGGCACAAATGTGGTAATTCTGCCCTGAATTACTTATGAAGAGTTGTTAGAGCTTCATACTGTATGGTGGTTAAATATTTGTGAGCAAAGCACTGAGCTGCTGCTGGTTGTGGCCTGTGGGCCTGGCCGCCAGCCCTCTGCTGTATGTCTCTGTGTTGTTTAGGAGATGAGTCACCTTGCTCGGCTTCTCCTCTCGCTCTGTAAACACACGCACACATACAGCTTTCAACCTTACCAGGCCAGCCACCCACTACTTGTGGCATGAGCTTCATGATGACACGTTGCCAGGCAACCCTTGAAGGCAAACAGAATCCCTCTTTGTGTGTAGTGGTGCTTCCCATCTTGTAGTCCCCTTTTTCGGGCTCCTGCAGATCCTTCCCATGTTCTCCTTCTCTGGGGTCCTTCAGCTCCTTCCCATGTTCCCCATCCCTGGACTCCTGCAGATCCTTCCCATGTTCTCCTTCTCTGGGGTCCTTCAGCCCCTTCCCATGTTCCCCTTCCCTGAGCTCCTGCAGCTCCTTCCCATGTTCTCCTTCTCTGGGGTCCTTCAGCCCCTTCCCATGTTCCCCTTCCCTGAGCTCCTGCTGCTCTTTCCCATGTTCTCCTTCCCTGAGCTCCTGCAGCTCCTTCCGATGTTCTCCTTCCCTGAGCTCCTGCAGATCCTTCCCATGATCTCCTTCCCTGAGCTCCTGCAGCTCCTTCCCATGTTCTCCTTCCCTGAGCTCCTGCAGCTCCTTCCCATGTTCTCCTTCTCTGGGGTCCTTCAGCCCCTTCCCATGTTCCCCTTC
>JAODJX010000037.1:5697079-5708403 GCA_026776945.1 Isichthys henryi | reverse complement strand
CACCCCCAAGTCCCCACACTCTGCCTCCATATCGGAAGGCGTGTCGGTGGGATTGAGGAGGTCTTCGAAGTACTCCCCCCACCGACCCAGAACGTCCCGAGTTGAGGTCAGCAGCGCAATGTCATGCCAGCATTATGTGATCGATGTTTGGTGCATTATGTCCAAGAGGTCATTAGATGCAGTGATGCCAGCCTGTTATAGGAGGCAGATGTTTCATAGATTCATAATACTCTTGGGAACAATGGAGATGGGGTGTTGATGAGGTCATTTGCAGACATGATGTCATGGCCTTGGAGAAACCTTCCAGATCATTCAATCTGATAATAAGGCCATCTAGCAATGCCCTCTGGCTTGTCAAAGAGGTGTCTGATAGGCGCCCTGCCTGCGCAGGAGCTGGATCGCATCATCAACCAGATGGTCCATGTGGCAGAATACCTGGAGTGGGACTCCACTGAGCTGCGGCCGGTGAGGAAATTCCTGGTGTCTGTGTGTCTGTGTCGGTGTGTTTGTCTGTGCCTATCGGTGTGTGTGTGTCACGGTGTATGCCTGTGTGTCTGGTGTGCGTCTGTCTGTGGGTGTCTGTGTGTGTCAGTGTATTTGTGTCTGTGGGTGTTTGTTTGTGTGCATGTCACTGTGGGTGTCTGTCTGTCTGGTGTTTGTGTGTATGTCACTGTATATACCTGTGTTTGGTGTGTGTGTGTGTGTGTGTGTGTATCTGTGTGTGTGTGTCTGTCTGTCTGTGTCACTGTGTATGACTGTGTGTTTGGTGTGTCTGTCTGTGGGTGTCTGTGTGTGGTGCATGTGCGCGTGGTGTGTCTGTCTGTCTGTGGATGTCTGTGCAAGCGTGCGTGTGTGTCTGTGGGTGTCTGTATGTCTGTTTCTGTGTGGTGCTTCTGTGTATGTCTGCATGTCTCTGTGTCTGGTGCATGTGTGTGTGAGCATGTGCTTGCGTGTCTGTGTTTCTGTGTGTCTGTGTGTGGTGTCTATATGTAATGTCTATCTTTGTGTGTCTTTCTGTCTGTCTGTCTGTCTTTCTGTGTTTGTCCGTGTGTGTGTGTGTGTGTGTGTCTATGCTTGGTGTATCTGTGTGCTTGGGACACCGTACATGCTGATCATCCTCCTGCATATTCTGTAAAGACAGTGATGTATCTATGCTATTAGTGACTAATCAGAATCACATAATTCTTCTAGACGATGAGAAGACCCCGAGTCCATATGTGTTTGTGTATGTGTGTAGTGTGTGTGTGTGTATGTCAGGTGCCTTTTAAGTAAGAATTACTAGTTTATCTCCTAAGCCGTTTCCTATATCTTCTTTGATCAGAATTTGCTTTGTATCTGTGCAAGGACAGGAAACAAGTTTGCATAAATGCAAGAATCTCGAGCGTCTAGTCTTCTGTCTCTTTGTAGATCCTGAAGGAAATGATGGAGGAAATTGACTACGACCATGATGGGACCGTGACACTGGAGGAGTGGATCAGAGGAGGCATGACCACCATCCCACTGCTGGTGTTACTTGGAATGGAGACGGTGAGTGGACATTTGGGCTCGGGGTCTTCTCACCGTCTAGAAGAATTATGTCATTCTGATCAGTCACTAGGGGCGGCATGGTGGTGCAGTGGTTAGCACTGTTGCCTCACACCTCTGGGACCCGGGTTCGAGTCTCCGCCTGGGTTACATGTGTGCGGAGTTTGCATGTTCTCCCCATGTCGTCGTGGGGTTTCCTCCGGGTTTCCCCCCACAGTCCAAAAACATGCTGAGGCTAATTGGACTTGCTAAATTGCTCGTAGGTGTGCATGTGTGCATGAATGGTGCGGCTGGCCCCCATCCTGGGTTGTTCCCTGCCTCGTGCCCATTGCTTCCGGGCCCCCTGCGAGCCAGTAGGATAAGCAGTTTGGAAAATGGATGGATGGATGATTAGTCACTAATAGCATAGATACATCACTGTCTTTACAGAATATGCAGGAGGATGGTCAGCATGTATGGCGCCTCAAGCACTTCAACAAGCCGGCATACTGTAACTACTGCCACGCCATGCTGCTGGGGGTGCGCAAGCAGGGCCTCAGCTGCTCCTGTGAGTTGCCCTGCGGAGGGCACTCTCCAGTATCCTTATAAGCCTGTCCACTGTATGTTGCTTTGGTTAACGGCGTAAGATAGATAAATCAATGTCTTGTAAATGGTGACGCAATATCCAAGCACACTGTATACAATTCACAGGAAGTGTACAGTAAATTTGTTACAACCCAATTCTATGTTTTTTTTTTTTGTTTTTTTAGAAACCTATGCATCATTTATCATGTTATCGGTATTTTTAAGCTCTACTCATGACAACCATTGCTGATGAACATTGTTACACTATGGTGTACATTTTTCTCATATTCATATATAAACAAACGCTCTTCTACTTACGAATGAGATACATTCCGAACAGCTGTTCGTAACTTGAAATGTTCTTATATCGTTATTCAACATCATTTTAAGGGTATACGCAAGTACAAAGAACTAGGATGCTGGGAGTACGCGCGCTACGCTGCTGCGTGATGAGAGTAGCGGTCAGAAGGTCATACTAGATGGAATTGGGGCGCAGAAAACAAAATTAATGTTGCAGATAGGAGACGGGAAGCCAAGGAACATAATTTGGACTTACAGTGCTCTTCGTTTGTATGTCTGAAAGTTCGGAAGTTGAAAGTTCGTAATTAGAGGAACGTCTGTATTGACAATATACACTAATGTGGATACATGCCTTGTAAATAACCCCAACCCCCAAAATATAATGCATTTTTGATTTATTATGTGAAGTATGTTCTCCTATAACACGTGTTTTGAAAATGTAAATTTGCTCAAATGCAATTAATGTATTAGGGAATATTAAGAGTACAACATGCGTTAAAGCATCATTTCACCCATGGGTATTTTCCTGTAAAATTGAATGCAGTGTTCTATGCAGTCGCCTTCTTCTTAATCTTTAGGTTAGCCCAGCCTGACAGTAAATACATCCAACCCAGTGGGGCAATGGTTGCTCTCAAGTATTTCCAATAACTAAAAAAATCCTATTTTCATTTCAAGTCTATTACACCAGAATAACTCTGGTGTAAGTGGGGATTGGTGTGTGTTTCTTTTCATAGTCCAGCAGAGGGCATTACCACACTCACCCTTAAATACACTCAGGGTCAAAAAAGTTAAGCACCAAGATGGAGTGGTGGAAATTAAATGAATCTGCACGTGAAAGGTCATGTGACTGTATCGAATGTTTATAATATCATATCAAACAGACAACAGAGTTGGCAGCATGGGCACACTGCTGGTCCCATGTCAGTAGGGTGTGGCACCCCCCTGGGCCTGGATACATGCAGCGATACGGTGCAGAAGGGAGTCGTTCAGCCGTTGTATCCTCTCCTGTGGCAAGTTGGCCCCTAGCTGTAACTGGCTCTCGAGATCCTCAGTTTGGCACTCGTTCTGATTTGATGTCCGAGCTGAACCCACACATGTTCGATTGGGGAAAGATCAGGGGAACTGGCTGGTCAGGGGAGGACCTCAACATGATATAGGCAGGTCATAGCCATACGTGCTGTGTGTCTTGTTGAAAGACTGTACTAGGGTACTATGTCAGGAGGGGTAGGACATGCGGACACAGGATGTCACTGCCGTAGCGCAGTCTCCCCCGAATCACTACCACAGATGACCTGGAGTCATACTCTATGACTCCCCACACCAAGATGTCATACCCTATGGCTCCCGACACCACGATGTCATGCCCTATGGCTCCCCACACCTTGATGTCATACTCTATGGCTCCCCACACCATGATGTCCTACCCTATAGCTCCCCACACCATGATGTCATACTCTATGGCTCCCCACACCATGATGTCATACCCTATGGCTCCCCACACCATGATGCCAGGAGTAACGCCAGTGTGTCTCTCCTCAATATTGGCAGCATTGGTCCTCTCCCCTTGGCGCCGCCATACGTGCACATGACGGTCTATGCCTCCCAGTTATGGCACCACTCCAAACACAGTTGTCTCTGCGCTGGTGTTAACAGCAGCTTACGCATGGGACGGTGAACCCGTAGTCCGGCTGATGTCAGTCATCGAGACATGGTGCGGTGTTGTAGAGAGTCCAATACCTGTGTCCGGATAGCAAGTTCAGATGTCATGGGGTTCTCCCTTGGTGTGGTCTGTCTTGGGTAACCGGAACCTTCACGACGTGTGTGGGTGCCCTCACGTACCCATTGGTTCCATCATCGGGCGACTGTGGCATCTAAATGCCCCACATGCTGGACAATTGCACGGTACGACCACCCAGGCTCAGGCAAACCCACATTGCGGCTCCTATCAAACTCTGTCATGTGCTGGTAATGCTGTCTAATGCATCTATGAGGCGTCCTCTGTGTCTGGTGACTAGTAGCACCAGCTTCTTCCAAATCGAATCATTTACATATACATCGCTGATCTGCATGTGTATCAAATTACAACCAGATCGGATCATCACTTCTGGGTACTTAACTTTTTTTTGTCACTGAGAGTACTTAAGTATTTCTTATTGTACATTAATAATATAGTCTTGTATCAGGGTTGCCAACTTCGGTCAGCCGACTGGCGTGAGATTTTCAATTTGAGACAGTCTGCACACATATTTACATGTACATTTTTATTACCTTCTAAATAGTCTGCAGAGTTTGCAGACTACTCCCATGCTTATGATGTAGCAAATTTTAGGTTGTATAATGAAATAATATAGATTTGACTTCTTCCATGCGCCTGACAGTCTGAAAGCATGAGTGCCATGCCAGATATGTGAGAGTTGGCAACCCTGCTTATATGCTTGTATTACCTGTGCAGATAGTTCATGTAACTGCTGTTCAGTCGGTGTGTCTATAATACTAAACTGTGTCTATAATGTATCACTTTGTAACCCCCTACAGTATGCAAGTACACGGTCCATGAGCGCTGTGTTTCCAAGGACATCGCTGCCTGCATCAGCACCTACGCCAAGTCACGCCGGGATACAACTGTAAGTTCAGAGAGTGTGGAGACCACCTTTAATGTCATTACAGCCCCTATTATTACGGCTGTTACATTTACATAGATCCTAGGATTAGGACCTGGAGGAAGCATCCCGTATTATTGTTCTCTAAAGAATTAAAGTTCAGCAAGAATTTTCTCTTATGATTTGTTATACAAAAAATCTTGTGCCAGAACTAGTGTATTTCATATTTTGTTGCATACACCTCTTTCAATCCATAACCAGCTCGCCTCCAAGCGCAATACAGTATGCCAGTGTGTTGTTTTTACCTCGAAAACTGGCAGTGGTTTTGGGTTTAGCAGTGACCCATATGAGGAGGTCCTGGGAGCTCACACTGCAGGCTGAATACGGTCTTGCCTCACTTGCCTATACTGACTCCGCTTCTCGCCCGGTCTTGTGCAGGTAATGCAGCACGTGTGGATGGAAGGCAACTCGGCCACCAAATGTGACCGCTGCCACCGGAGCATCAAGTGTTATCAGGGCCTGACCGGACTGCACTGTGTGTGGTGCCACATCACTGTGAGTATGTGCAGCAGCTAGTCCTCAATAACTCCTTCATATGATGGACCCAGAGCTTGGGCTTGCAAAATTAAAATAAATAAATGAATAAAACAAAGAAGCAACCAGGTGCGATAGAGAAGGAAGCCATTTACACTAGTATTTACCTTTACAGCATTTAGAAGACGCTCTTATCCAGAGTGACTTCCATTTTTCAAAATTCAGTATATTATATGATGGCCTCCAGTTAATGTAGGATGTACGTTATGTATTAATGCATGCATGCTTGTTAAAAATGCAGTGTTTTATGTATAAATGAAATTGTGCTGCAAATGTACATGGAGCTGGGAGGATATGGACAGCAAACCATGCATCTTCTAATGGGGTCCATTAAAACAAGGAACCACTAAATCACAATCAGTTTTATTCAAGGATTGTTTGCATGGCAACGTCAGACACTGTAAAGGTTCACAGGGCATTGCGAGCCAAAGCACCATTGCACTATATTAATGCAAAGGCCTGCAGCTACAGAGGATAGAGAGGCCCCCCCTATGGTATGGTATGGTATGGTATGGTATGGCACAGGGACTACAAGCTGCAGACAAATGTCATTAAGTCATGGTAAAAACTAGCATCCCATCCAGGGTGAATCACATGTTCTTTGTTGTCTGGGACAGCCTCCTGGTGCCCTGTACTGAATAAGCGGTTTGAAGATGGATGGATGGATGGATGGATGGATGGATGGATGGATGGATGGATGGATGGATGGATGGATGGATGGATGGATGAAAGAAATCATTACTGTTAGGGTTGGTGCTGATGGTTCTGTAGGTGAGAGGTGTTGCCTTCTTGTCTGAGTATGTCGAGTCGTATGCATTGTTGATTTGCTAATGGCTCTTTAGATAATGGATAATGTAGGAGAGAAGCAGGCCAAAGTAATCTACTGCTCTAGAGGCTCATTAAATATAAATGTGAGCTTTGGAATTAGCTGGTCACCATTGAGCTTTAATACTGGGTCAGGGCCTGCTGCTCTTTTGCCATTTCTTATAGATCTTGTGGACCTCCTGTCCTCTATTTTTTAAAGATCTTGTGGACTTCCTGTCCTCTGTTTCTGAAAGAGCTTGTGGATCTCCTGTCTTCTGGTTCTTAAAGAGCTTGTGGATCTCTTGTCTTCTGGTTCTGAAAGAGCTTGTGGATCTCCTGTCTTCTGGTTCTTAAAGACCTTGTGGATCTCCTGTCTTCTGGTTCTTAAAGAGCTTGTGGATCTCCTGTCTTCTGGTTCTTAAAGAGCTTGTGGATCTCCTTGGCCTTTGCATCCGCATCGATTAATAGTTGTACTGGTTGAATGATCAGTGAATGATTGGGCATGTAAACTGAAGGTAAATCTGGTTTATATTAAAATGCTTTAATAATACTGTGTTTATTATTCCTTTAGAAAGATTTGTATCAAAAGCACAAAGGATCACAAAATAGTTTCACAGAATAAGTGTGATTTTAAAAATCCCACCACCAGAGGGCCTTCTGCTCTTTTCTGTGGACACTCATGATGTTCGACAGCATTTAATGTTTTTACTATTCGGTTTTTACTATTTTGTTTTAGCTATATTGTGACCAATTTGGTGCAGAACATGAAGCATTCATGCGCGATCATTTAAGATTGAAGAATTTAATGTTACATGCACAGTAAACAATTGCGCTGTGCTATAAAATGTTTACTCTGCATGCCCTACCAATAAACACAAATTAAAGCACAAATGCAAATAAAGGTGCTTAAATAAAACAATAAGTATGCATAGATTTAGAAAATAAATATATATACATAGTGCAGCGTAAACAGTACAATGAAAACAAAGCAAATATTGTGAGTAATGAGATGCAGTGCCCTCGGGTGGGGGCAATATGTAATGCAGATTCTCTGACTTGAAATTGCTTCAGTGAATGATACTCTAAACCTTGTTTGCACAACTATCTTGGTGGTCTGCATTATTAATTATCCCTTATTTATTAGCACCAATTTTTACAAACACTATAATTACTTAAGCAGAGAGTGGTAACGATTAGTAAGTATGCCTGCATGGAAATTTGAACAAAAAGCCATTCCCTTCTCTTGATAAAAGGTTAGTGTTAGCAGCCTATGGCATTATTGGTCAGAAAATGTTTATTTTCTTCATGTACTCATTTGCCATTAAGTCATCTACACATGTAGTATTTATAATCCTTTTCCAAAATGAAATACAATAACCAGTCTCCATTTTCCAATGCTTGACAAACCTCTCTTATAGCTGACACCTTGTTTAAATAGCTTGTCGTTCCAATTGATGAACATTCCTGTCATGGTATTTGCTATTTTCTGCTGCATATAAATGTATTACTTCCTGCCTGCGTTTTGGTTTATTTTCAGTGTGGGGTAAAACATGCCATTTGGTTTAAAACAAAGCATCACCATGGCAACACAAAAATACCACTGGTTGTCAGAATCTTCTCTATTATTAAAGTTATTTCAGGACAGAAATGCCTGAGCTTTTTTTACGCAGCGCGCTGACGCCGCCTGCCGCTATGCTGTTTTGGGGACATCCAGTTCAGTGAGGCACTGTAGTGACAGGCACTGCCCACACAGGGATGAATATTCGGAAGAGAGGCCTGATATTTAGTACAGAACCTACAATGGATTTTCACACATTAGCTTCGTAGGTGATGTGACCCATTGAGATTGCTGGCCTGACTGGGTGCTGCAGGTTACCTCACCATCTTCATCCACCCTCAGCTCCATAATCGGTGTGCATCAAGCGTGAAGCCGGAGTGCGACGGGGGGGCGCTGAGGGACCACACCCTGCTACCTTCCTATATCTGTCCTGTGGTGCTGGTGAGCTCCATTATCTGTGCCCCACTCCACAAATAGATACACTCCCCCCCCCCTCGTGGCCATTTGTGTGAAGAGCACACTGTTGTCATAGCTGACCTGGGTAAATGCTTACGTCATTCTCAGTAACGGGACGAAAAAGTCCTAAAATGTGTCAAAATAAATAGAAACCTAGTGCCACTGCTGATGGTTTTTAGCAAACTTTACTGTGATTTGAGATCTAAAGGCCACAAAATACCTTTGACTGTTTCATGTGACATAGTCACTGTGTTGTGTAGATAGACAGATAAAATAATAACCCTAAACTTAATTCTCAGGTTTATTTGTAATCTCGAATTTATTAGACAGAGGTCTTCTGCTGGGGTGATCTTTTATATTTTGAACAGTTAAGGGTTTGCCTTGATTCACATTCGCATTTGGGACAGTCCTGAGCATAAGGAAAGTGCTCTTCTTTCAAGTGCAATTTTTAAGTTATAAAGCTACAGCCCTGAACCCAAGAAAGTGAATCAGCGTTTTCTGCCTTTTTGTTGTTGTCTTGTTTCTGAGTTTCTGAGGTCCTGGTTTTTGAATGCTGTCTGCCTACCTGCCTGTCTGTCTGCCTGTTGGTCTGTCTGTCTGCCTACCTGTCTGCCTGTTGGTCTGTCTGTCTTCCTACCTGCCTGTCTAACTCTGTCTGTCTGTCTTCCTACCTGCCTGTCTGTCTGCCTGCCTGTCGGTCTGTTTGTCTGACTGCCTACCTGCCTGTCTGCCTGTTGGTCTGTCTGTCTGCCTACCTGTCTGCCTGCCTGCCTGTTGGTCTGTCTGTCTGCCTACCTGCCTGTCTGTTGCTCTCTGTCTGTCTGCCTACCTGCGTGTCTGTCCGCCTACCTGCCTGTCTATCTGTCTGCCTGCCTGTCTGTCTGCCTGTCTATCTGTCTGCCTGTTGGTCTGTCTGCCTGCCTGTTGGTCTGTCTGTCTGCCTACCTGCCTGTCTGTTGCTCTGTCTGTCTGTCTGCCTACCTGCCTGTCTGTCTGTCTGTTTGTCTGTCTGTCTGTCTGTCTGCCTGCCTGCCTACCTGCCTGTCTGTCTGCCTGCTTGCCTTCCTGCCTGTCTATCTGTCTGCCTGTCTGTCTGCCTGCCTTCCTGCCTGTCTGTTTGCCTGTCTATCTGTCTGCCTATCTCCCTGTCTGTCTGCCTGGCTACCTGCCTGTCTGTCTGTGCACAGGAACGCCATTCTGGCATGAAGCGCCCTGAAGGAGAGTCTCCACCCAGCATGAGCCCTGAGGACCTCAGCCAGAACTTTAAGTTCACTGGAGATGGACAAGGACTTCAGGTGATCAAATTAGCCATTCAATTCAGAACAGAGGTTGCCTGGATATTGCAGTGTGTATCTGTGTGTGTCTTTCTGGTAAATTTGGTCTTATGTCTAGATCACCCCCCTGCAAGGAACACACCCCCTCCTGGTCCTGGTTAATCCAAAGAGTGGCGGCAGGCAGGGTAAGAGGTGAGTTTCCATTCCTGAGGGCCTTGCTAAAATACATCTTCCCTTAAGCCAATGTAAGCATCTTGATTTAATTGGGAAACATTGCTCTTTAACGAATTTTTGCATCAGTTTTTACTTAGTAGTGTTTTTCAAAATTAAACACATAAATCTTATTTTTTAAATGTTAATATCCATCTGTCTACCAACCCTGGAGCTCCCCTGTGTCTGTGATTATGAGTGGGACCGACCCTGGAGCTCCCCTGTGTCTGTGATTATGAGTGGGACCGACCCTGGAGCTCCCCTTTGTCTGTGATTATGAGTGGGACCGACCCTGGGGCTCCCCTTTGTCTGTGATTATGAGTGGGACCGACCCTGGAGCTCCCCAGTGTCTGTGATTATGAATGGGATCGACACTGGAGCTCCCCAGTGTCTGTGATTATGAGTGGGACCGACCCTGGGGCTCCCCTATGTCTGTGATTGAGTGGGATCGACCCTGAAGCTCCCCTGTGTCTGTGATTATGAGTGGGACTGACCCTGGAGCTCCCCTTTGTCTGTGTCATGTCCTGTGGTTTTGCATTTTGTGTGCAGGGTGTTGCGCAAATTTCAGTACCTCCTGAACCCAAGACAGGTCTACAGTCTGGATCGAGCTGGACCTACTGTAGGGTGAGTCTTGTGACCTTTCCAGAATTTACCAAGGATGTTCCTTTCCAAGGTCAGGCTAAGAGAGATATGAGGAACAATGTACTGTTTTGTTGACAGGTCTCCAGTATTGCTCCTCCCCATCTCGCTCTATCACCCTCTTCTCTGTTCACGTCTCTATTTTTTTACCCACACCTGTTTCTGACATTCAGAAGAGAAGCCTTCACAGATGAGTGCCTTTAAATTTTATATAACAGGAGCCTTTCACCCAGGCAGTACTTGTAGTATGGGCTGTCTGGCTGGGAGCCACTACCACCGGCTGCCCATGGCACCCCCTTTCTGCTAGGAACGGGCCTGATAAATCAGTTGTACGAATTAGTTGGTTGTCATTAACCTTTAGTTTCATCGAGCATTTCCTGGTGATGGACTGGCTGTCATTCATCTGGTCTGTGTTCACCCTCTGGGTCTGTAAGTGGATGTAAATCAAAGAGCCACATCTCAGCTGACCCCTGACTAGCAGTGGGTGGAGTACCTGAAATCTATACTCGAGTTTAACCCTCTGGGGTCTAGGGGTAGGGAGCACAGTTTCATTCAATATCATAAACTTAATTCATGACAAATAAATTATTTCTTATACATTTGATTTGGCATTGAACTCATCTTAATCTTAGTGTACTGGAAGTGTAGATTTATGTAAAGTTTGTAATTTGACATCGAAGTATAGACATTGCAAAATGCAGTTTGGAACACTTGCAGAAACATTAACCATCCATCCATCCATTTTCCAAACCGCTTATCCTTACTGGGTCGCGGGGGGTCCGGAGCCTATCCCGGAAGCAA
>JAODJX010000037.1:5657619-5670979 GCA_026776945.1 Isichthys henryi | reverse complement strand
GCAAGACCTGGGGGGTGGGGGGGTGGGGTGAATTAATATGTAACATTTGCTGGGAGGAATTTTGTTGGTAAATCTGAGATACCATCCGTGTGTGGACATTCCTGTGGAGGCAGACCAGGGCTGATAGCTGAAACGCCTTCATGTGGGACGTCTCCGGAGTGTGTGTCCATCTCCAGCTGGGCTGCCTGACGCTTGCCGAATGTCACATGACTCTGATTGCATCGCATGTTGCGCAAGTTGGGGGTTTTCAAAAACACTGTTTATCTGGGGACTTGGCTATGACTGTAAATGAGGTCACGTGATCTATTACTCCCTGTCAGAAATGATCAAGCCTACATGTTCACTCGGCCTGCTTAAAATCATGAGAAAATGTTCCCATCCAGTAGGAGGCGGTCTCATGGCAGCCCCCAATTTGTAAGAAGCAGTCAGAGGTGCGGGGGCATGCAGGTTTAGGAGGGGGGTGAAATGTCCTTTCTGAGGGCCCCCTGTTGCCCAAAAGCACAGCTCTTTTTTAAGCCTGGTTAAACCCCTTTGAACAGGGGTGCTGCCCTTTGTATTATACGTCTGTTTGTGGTTTCAATGGATCCGTTTTCTCTCTCTCTCTGCAGATCTGAGTGACCACCTGCTGGAAGTGGTGGGGCTGGAGGGGGCGATCGAGATGGGCCAGATCTACACAGGGCTGAAGAGCGCCGGCCGCAGGCTGGCTCAGTGCGCCAGTGTCGTCATCAGGTCAGGGAGGCTGCTGGGACGGTATCTCCCCCTATAAGCTGGAGGGCCATGGGAAAATGGTAGCATTTTCCACTCAGGATTTTGCGAGTAATGGCAGAATGGAAAATATGTAAGATAGTGTAAATGTATAGAGATTGGCCTGGCTGTTGGACATGGAGGTCTGTCAAGTGGGTTGAAATATGTTTGGTCCGATCATTAGTTTGGATGTTTTTGTAACTTTTGCAGGGTTACACTCCATTAAGCATCATTTAAAGCACATTTTCCTCTCATATTTCTCAGCTACGGGCCAAACCCAAATGCAGGGTGGTTTTCCTGCTGGCCGTCTCCCCGCTTTCTCCCTGGTTCTTTAAGCTCACTCTCAGCCAGTGTGATGCTGACTGGGGGGGGGGGGGGGGGGTTCCTTTACCCTGGTGCCCGGTGTGTAAGGCTGAGGAGCCTATCTCTCAGATAATGTATGCTCTTTCAGGACGTCCCGCCTGATGCCCATGCAGATCGACGGTGAACCATGGATGCAGCCCCCCTGTACGGTAAGATGCATCCCCCCACTCTCCCCGACCCATGTTCGCTACATCATCCTTTCCTCCCAGCCCACGCTCTAACAGCACAGTTAATTATAACACTGTCAGCACACCGGGCCTAGAGGCTGACTGATTATGTCATTACAGAGAAGAAATATACAGTGGAATACATTTACATGCATCAGAAGCTCAACAATCACTTCTATATATAGTATCCTCCTGCAAATAATGCATAATTAAAATGCATGTCTGCATTCAGCATTTGTTAGTTTTCTCTGCTCTCTTCGTTTGCCAATATGAACAGCATCCAGTCCAAGAGGTTTCAGGATGAGGTGTTAATGGATCGGACAGTCACAAGCTCATACCTTAAAATAAAGCAATCTTGGATGAAGTCCAATGTTTCTGCATCATTCTAAGCAGTAAATATATGGGGGCGGTCAAGTCAGCTAGCACATTCTCTTCATTTTAGTATCTGCGAGGTATTTACAAGTAAAAGCACATGTAGAAAACAGACAGACAGTGTGAATCAGTTCTTTCCCATTACTCAGCCTTTGTGATTTTTTGACTTTTTGCCTCCTCATCAGAATATTGACTGGATTGTTCCATATTAATGAATGGACAGAACGACAGAGAAGCTCACTTCAGGCTGTCCCCCTTGCTGTCTTTGCTCCTCAGATACAGATCACGCACAGGAACCAAGTGCCGATGCTGTTGGGGCCCCCGCAAAAGACCCCCTTCTTCTTCTTCAGGAGGCGTAACAGAAGTCGAGAGTAGCGGAAGAACTGCCAAGGGCGGCCCTGCCTAACAGGCCCAGAGAATGATCGACGCAAGCCCGTACTGCAGGGTACTTGTATTTTGCCAGGCTCTCTGTCTGGGCAGCTTAGCTGCCCAGGTATGGAAAGACTGAGGATTGTATAAGTGACACAGAGATATACTATAGACAACCCCTCCAGCAATGTTTCCTCTAAACCCCCCTGAGAGGTGTGCCTCTCGCACCCTAACCCTAACCACCATTCTTCAAAGCTCCCTGCGTATTTGCGAGCTCAAATCCCTTTGACCACTTCAGACCCATGAAGCAGCTCCTCTTCTCAGCTACCCCTGCCTACCGCTTCCACACTTCCTAGGCAATATATCATGCCCTTCAGATCCACAATCATCACCCAGAGTTGGTTTATAAATAAATTGTGCCATTGCCATATTTAACCAGATGGGCGAGCCATCTAATGGTGGCAGTATGCATAGTGGTAACAAAGTGGTTTCCCCTTTTTGTATCCTTTGTGTTGCTTGTGAAAGCAACATCCATGTACGTATATCGGTGTTTCTCCAACTAATCCTCAGGGACCCCTAGGCAGGGAGCTGGGGGGAGCAAAAATGAGGACTGTCTAGCAGGGAGCTGGGAGGGACCATCTGGGGGTTCCCAAGCAATCGGGTTGGGAAACACGGACATATATCAACATGTATGTTAACAGCTAAGATTTGTCTAATGAGACAAGTGAGTGTGGTTTGAAGGATAGCATAAATAATAGATGAAAGGATACAAAACGTCCACTTTAGTCATCCTTTACAGCTCCAGAATCATCCAAAGCTCATCTATAATGGAGGATTTCTTTGCAGGAGAGTGGGCAGATGGGAATATGGGCATGGAAACAGGCCGCAGGATCAGTATGTGCTGGCAGAAATCATACCCCTTGTTGCCTTGCTTCACCAGATGGGGCGCTGCTGAGAATATTTTTTTTTTATCTAAAAATGAATGGATGTGATCAAGATGGAGAGGGTGGTCACACATACTGTATTCCCCAGGTGCAGTTTTTGCATTTGAGCATGACCCCAGAACACGGCACTGGCCCTCTGATAATGTTTTCTGCACCAAGCTGGGGCGAGTGTAGCAGGAGGGAGGCTCCCGCGGCCCATGGAGCAGGCCATCCCTCGATTTCTCCTGGACATTGTGGACCTAACTTTAGGGCAGTGGTGGGGACCCGCCGCTGGTCACCTGAGCCAGCAATGCACAGTGCAAACACTCATCACTGGACCATGTGTTCACAGAGCTTTAGGGCAGCAGTGAGAATTTGTCACTGACCACCTGAGCTAGCAATGCACAGTGCAAACACTCATTACTGGTGCTCCAATACCACAGACAGTGGTTCACAGAGGTGTCCCATGGGCCTCACTTCAGAGCAACCAGTACTGCAAAAGACAGCTGTCCAGAGGTAACAGAGAGGAATACTCAGTGTACCTCTTTGATTGTGGATACTTAGTGTACCTCTCTGATTGAGGAATACTCAGTGTACCTCTTTGATTGTGGATACTTAGTGTACCTCTCTGATTGGGGAATACTCAGTGTACCTCTCTAATTGAGGAATACTCAGTGTACCTCTCTAATTGAGGAATACTCAGTGTACCTCTCTGATTGTGGATACTCAGTGTACCTCTCTGATTGGGGGATACTCGGTGTAACCTCTCTGATTGGGGGATACTCAGTGAAACCTGTCTGATTGGGGGATACTCAGTGAAACCTGTCTGATTGGGGGACACTCAGTGTAACCTTTCTGATTGGGGGTTATTGAGTGTACCCTGTCTGATTGGGGGTTATTCAGTGTACCCTCTCTGATTGGGGGATACTCAGTGAATCCTGTCTGATTGGGGAATACCCAGTGTACCTCTCTGATTGGGGGATACTCAGTGTAACCTTTCTGATTGGGGATTATTGAGTGTACCCTCTCTGATTGGGGGATACTCCGTGTACCTCTCTTATTGGGGGATACTCCGTGTACCTCTCTGATTGGGGGATACTCAGTGTAGCTCTCTGATTTGAACTGTTTGTCACACACAGCATTGTAAATAGGTTTGGGAAACAATCCAGTCAAACAATGCAAACTATTACCCTGTGCCTCTGTGGTCCTGTCTACAGCGATAGTGTAGCCAGGATCTACTTTGAATGTGTTTTTTTGGTATGTAACTGTATCTTATTGTCTGTATTTACCATGTCAAACATCGACTTGCAAAGTCTGGTCTACATTTAACAGTGCAAAATGGCATTCTGTAGACGGGAATGATCAGTTGAGTACTGTAAATATTACAGCTAATTTCGGTTTTATCTAAATACGTGGTGCAGTCTAGAATTAGGCTAGCTGAAGTGTCCCAAAGCTTGCAGTGAAGTTGTAAATGTTACAAATCTATAAACTTGACAGGACATACTTTAAAAATAGTTTACCTTTCTTGTATGTGAGTAGAATTCCAGAAATGGTTACGAAATATATAATTCTCTGTTTATTTAACTGCTCAATAGTAGCAGTAAGGATTTGCAGTGTCGTGTCCTGATGTAGCTTCAGATCAGGTACATGTACACTGTTTTTATAGGTGCAGTGTATGTGATTGTATTTCTTGATACATCTTTACTGTAGGTTACTACATTCCAGATGCATTTGCTGACCAATCAGTGCCAGCTGATAGTCTGTCCCTCTTTATGCTACATTGATGTATCGAGAGTCGCTCTCTGAATCCCTTTAAGCTATGTTTAGCTGAGAGTGTCAGAGAAGCACTCTCATGGAGAACCTGTTTTATAACTATGGCCATAAAAAACAATCTTAGAATGAAGGTAATAAGTCAAGGGAAAAGTGTTGGTAACTATCTAGATACATGTAAATTTTCAAGAGGTTAGATCACTGCATGTCTTCTGATAATTAAAATAGCCAAAAACAGAAGCAGGATGTGAGCTTTCCATCCCATTCGTCTTGCAAAGACCTTGGGCTGCATCTGTGTGCATTGGGAAATTCTCAAAGTGATAATATTGGCCTCCATTTTCTATATGTATGCACTGAATTTCCTAATATTTGGCATTATTGTCAAAAGCATTCGCTATTTGTAAAGAACCACAAAGAAACATGCATGTGGACACAGGAGAGAGGCCACATGATAGCTGCTGAGTGCTCTGTGACAGGGGTGCCACATGACAGCCGCAGAGTGTGCTGGTCCTGTAATTGCCTTAACTAATCAATACAAGAGCTGTAGCTCAGTCAGGTGAAGCCGCATTACATGCAATACAATCTGCTGGAAAATTACCAAAAACAAAAATGAAAAAACCTACCACTGTGTTTCCAGAAATGACTGACACAACATGATGGGTGGGGACTCCGTTGATTTGCGGTACAGGTTGGAACCATGGAGTCCCGATGCTGTCATTGGTCATCCACCGTCAGATGACCTCAGCAGCCACTGAGTAAACAGCCATTAGAAGTGCGTATTTACCACATTGTCTTCTTTATATGCCTGTATCTATGCTAAACCTGGCTGTATTTATGTCCACTGGCTGTACTAAGTAAACCAAGATAAACTGGCTTGCTTCTGAATTACAGAACTGAAGCATTGTTAAATGGCAGACAGACCTACCCTGGGCCCTGTTAAGTGTTCAGTCCTCCCAAAAGCCTCCAGAAGCTCCACTTTTGCTCTGCTGCACTTTACTAGGCCATGGGACAGAGAGCTCTGTAGATGTACATTTCATTTGAATGAATATTTCTTCCCCTTATCATTGTGACCTTGGTAAGGGCTGCCTCCCAGGAGCAGTGTTGCTTATCGTATTGTGGTGCCATTGGCCTATTTTTAGCAGGAGTGGATTAAAAGTATTGAATGACATCAAAGCCACAGATGCAGTATAGATGCAGAGTACATTTCATTCTAGATGGTGAACAACTATGTGTGTCCACAGACTCAGTCCCATATCCCATATGATAGAGTACATTTCAGTCTAGATGGTTAACATCTACGTGTGTCTACAGACCCAGTGCATATGATAGTTTGGTGTGCAGCAGTCCAAGGACACAGGGAAGATGAGACCCTGGGCTTGGCTCACTTTTCCTCACCAATCTTAGCTGTTGGATACAGCATGATGGAGTGAATAAAAAGATTAATATTTATTGTGGAGTATTGCTTTTCATTGGGGGGAGGGAAACGAGGATTATGGGAAGTCTGCAGAAAAGTTTTCCATCTGGCATAAGCACATATCTACTGCTCTCCCAAGCTATTTTATTAGCTTGACTTTCAGTACATAACCCGTAGCTCTAAACCATACTCACAATCACAATTTAGAAAAGAAATTTTCATTTAGGAAACAAAAAGAGTTCTTTCATCCTTTAGATGCACCGTGAGCATATAGTTCCGTCTCGGTTGCTGTACAGAATTTCTACATATGACTCAATTACCTGACTTTTCACTAATTTATACACCTGAATATTTTAATGGAGTAATTCAAATTTAACACAATGTTCATGGTGCCCCTGCATTATATAGGACCGTAATCGAGCAAAGTGCAGAGTACAAGTCCTTTGCTCTTAACATTAGGCTACCTGCTGACATCTGCTGTAAATAGTTTTAAAAACAGCTGCAGTTTGCGATACATTGCACTGCACCCTACATTCACATTGGTATGATTCCGGCACATTAACCTTATGACTCTATGGACTGTGTGAAATGTTGGGTCCTGCAGCATCCGGACTCTGTCACCATGTGTGTGTGTGTGTGTGTGTGTGTGGGGGGGGGGGTCAGGCCTGGAGACCTCAGTACCAAAATCAGCTTCCAATGCCTCATTAGTGGCAGGTGAACAGGATCACACTAACCATCAGGAGCATGTCAAACAGACTGTGTGCTCTGGCCCAATCAATGACCACCGGTGGGGGATGCTATTTCAGGGGTACTGTTTCCATAGGCCTGTGGCACCCTGCTTCCCTGTTGGATTGTGGCCTATAGCAGGATTTTGTGGAAGGTGGTGACAGCTTATCAGCCTCCAGGGTGACCCCATAGTGCGTGTCCAGCTTAGCAGGACAGGCAGAGTGCCCCCTACACTCCACTCCCAGGCTCAGGATTCTCCCATGAGGCCGAGCGATATTCATATGTTAGCACAGTATTATTACTCATAATGTATTTTTAACCACCTGTCCCCATGAGGAACAATAGGGCCAGAACTGCTGCAAGACGTGTCACATTGACCGAGTCTCATCGAGCTTGACAACAAACACAGTGTTATTCTAGGTGGCTCATATGGCCTGTTCTGGTCTGTTCTCCCTTTCGTATTGCAGAAGGGACCGCAACCAGCTCAAAGTATCCCAGCATTTTAATAGCAGAAATTCCATGGATATGTCCCCTCCACCTTGGGATAAGGAAGATGAGCTCTATAAGATTTCAGATGGATTCACATCCTCCTTTGACCTCTGGACACTAATCTCCAGCATGTCACAGGGGATGTAAGATCCGTCCTTGATGAGCTCCTATGATCCATCAAAGACAGGTACCCTTTATCACAAATGGTGACATGATGGAATTTGTAGACCACCATCAGAGGACATGAAACAATAAATTCCACATAGACTGATTGCATATTAGTAATTTGATTAGGATTAGCTAGATGTGGAGGATTTGAGTTTTAAGTGCATTAGTCATTTCAAAAAGATGACAGAACCTAAAGTTAAACAGCGATACTCGAAAAAGTTTGATGAAATTATAAATTTGACATGCAAAAACTTACAACGTTCTTCGAGACATACATATTTTTATTACTATAAAGTGCTGGTATAAGAAATTATCATTTTATAACCCGTGATATGTGGTATTATTAAATACCTTTACAGCATTCTGCTTATTTAATCAACTTTACATTGGGATAAACCACGGAGCGATTCACATAGTAAACAATTAAGTTGCAGCAGCTGTGGTTTCCTGGGTTTCAAAGACCCATTTCTCTTTTCAGTTATATAAAATCACTACATCTTCATAACGAAGCAAAAACTCGTACGGTTTTAAATAATTTATTCTGGCCAACCCAGGAAAACTCTTTTTGAAATAATAGCTCAGCACATAGTAAAGAACTAAATAATGGAAGAACAGACATTGGAAAAACTATTTAAATTCATAATAAATATCCTGATTTTACTGTTACTCCTTTAACCTCCATAATGTAGTTTCCCGGACTCAAAATTCAAGACACGACTGTAGTTGGAATTTCTGAAGTAAACGAGGTATTTTCGTGACCCACGTAAAGCCAGCGACGCGGAACTTAGAGTTTGTTGTAACGCATGTCCCTTTAAGAGCCACTGTGGCTAGGGATAAAAAAACATCTTTTTAGTGAATGAAACCCAGTCATTCATAAAGTAGGCCAGGCTCATGCTGCGATTGGTCCTCCGGCACCTAATGCATAATTTAGTTATTCAGAAATCCCATTGGAAGCTAACTCGAAAGGCATCGCCCAGCAGCCAATGAGCGTTCAGATTGGCGCCCCACGCGAACCCCAGGGAAAAAGCAGGCAGGTCCATTGAAGAAAAGCTCATTCAAGTTTAGTGAGTCAGAGGGAGCATGTTGTGTTGACCAGTGTGCACGGCCGTGTTGTTTTTGTGTGGGGATCAAAGTCACCGATTTCTTTCGGTATATCAAGGGAAACACTCCAACGAAGAAGGGGTGAGTTCCAGCACACGCGTTACATAAATAAAACGCACATACGCGTAGTAATGCTTTTGTCGTCTATTTCGTGAGCTGTCCGCACAGTTAGCCATGTACTTAAATGCTTTGTGAAAAAGACGAACGCCATTTTCTCCAAGTGAAATATAACTTTGGCAACCATTTTCTTATGCTTGGTATTTAGTTGCGTCAGTGTTTGGATACGGAACGGGAAAGCGTGGTTGTTGAGGGCTCTGTCGAGACTGCCTAGTCCGTGCGCCCCTGCATATCGCACTCGGGGTCAGTGAAGCTTCCCCTGTTTGCGGTTTATGAATGAAGAGCCGCGTTTCTCTGAGCTGCTGCGCACGGATCCGATTTCACTTCATTGAGAAAAACAAGGGGCCGCGGAAGGGGGGGGGGGAGCTATTGATTTCTCTAACTTTTTTTAATTTGATATTTTACCGAGCTTTTCCTCACTGCTAACTGTATACACTTACAAGAAGTACATTGTTCTTATCATTGCATCGTTATATTTTAGTTTCTGCATGTTATATAAAAACATTTAATAGCGTAAGTAAACTTTTTCTTTAAGCCAATTGTTCAACCGCTTGATGATACGTTTATACGTTTTATCAAATTTCTCCTCTCATTATCAAAAGGGAACATTTAAGTGTAAATTAGGTAGTGGTTATACTCTTTAAATCCTTACAGCATTGTAGAGCGTTCGAGCAATCGACGGAGGGACTGCTATCTCCAATGCAAGTCACCTTAAACAGGCTCTGCCAAATGACCCACAAAATCAGATTAAGGTGAAATGTTTCTTCAGAGTCGCCTGCAAAGGTCGACAACGACCGTATCTCAGCAAATGTCGCCTAATCAATCGGAGAGGAATTAAAGTCCAGTTTTCAAGAGCTGGGGTAGTAAACAGAGGAATGCCGGGGAATGAAGGGTTTTGCCGTGCTTTGTACGCTGGGTAATTTAGATTACGTGGTCCGGTCTTAAATATCTCTTTTTACTATTGTATATGTCGCATTCAAGATAAAGTGCACACACTGGGATTTGTGGGAAGGCGCATTTGTCTCGTAATTGCGTTACCATATGGACTGGCATGCTTCCCACAGATAGTGTCCTTTAATGGCGAAGTTCCTCTGAAGCGAATAAACTTGCTGCCTAATGAGGGTGCCGTCGCCCGCTATACCAACTGTCGTATGTTCCTGTGCCATTTTGCCTCCCTTCTTCCTTTTGTGTCGGTCCACATCTTTCGATAACTGCGCCTTCAGATGACTGTGACTCTGCGAGTCCGCCCTCTAAAGAGAGCCTATTTGTATTGGCTTTTATACGGGTTTTGAGTTACGCGTGCTGTATTTATTTGTGTTGGCTGCAGAACTGTCTAAGGCTTCGTGGGGATTAAGTTGACCTGATTAACTGGAGGAAAGTATGGCGTTTTAGGCTGGATCGAGTGCGTATTCGTGTGATGCTAACGGCTGCTCAACATCTCTGCTTTTTAGGGAGATACTGTGGCGTAAGAGCTCCTTGACGCCAAGCCAAGGCCCCTTGTTGGGACATTTTGGACACACAGGCAGTATGGATGGATTTTATGACCAGCAGGTTCCTTATATGATTCCCCCCAATGTGAGTAACTGGTGCTAGAAATTTTGAATCAAAAACTAATATGTGGTAATTGTTTACACCTATTTTAAACTAATACATATTTACGGGGTTGAGCAGACAACCACAGTCACTTAAAACTGTAGATTACTAATATATCTAATATAATATAATATATCTGATCCATGACAGAAATCTCATGTGGAAGAGTCATGTATGAGAACATTCAGTGACAGGAAGCGAAAGTTTGTGGACGCCGAACTTGCCCAAGACACAGAAGGTAATTTGACTTTGCTCTCTCTGCATATAAGTATAGCTGGACATTCAGCAAATGAACTTTTCTGACTGCATTGCCCTCCTGTTTTATGACAGCTGACCTCATCAAATTTGGTTCTCTTTTCTAACCTCTTGTTTTTCCGGCTAGTGGTCTAGGTACTTTGTAGGGGGGAAGACGTGGAAATTGAATAATTCAATGAAATAATATTTTACTTATTTGACGGCCTGCGCTAGCAAAACAAGTGTCGATCAACTTGCTCTTTTTTTAATATTTTCTATTATTTTTTTTGTACAGAACTCTTTCAGGACCTGAGTCGACTGCAGGAAATCTGGATTGCAGAAGGTGAGCTGTTGCTCTTATTCTCTAAAAGCTGTGAAATCACAAGGCACAAACAATGTCTCCAACCTGCCACGTGTGCATTTAAATCAGCTTGGCAGGTTTTATAAATTTTAATGTAATAAAGCAGCGCAAATATGAGTTGAGAAAGTACAGGACACTTTTATTGTGTCACAACTCTGAAGTTTTTTTATTTTTGTCTTTATGTTTGCCGTAGTTTTGCAGTTTTAAAGGGAGGGGGGTCTTTATGTCTATGACTTGGGGAAAGAGCTATGGGGAACACCTGTGCTTTTCTGGCATTCGGTCCCGCCCTGCCCTCCTGCTTTATATTTTGACATAAACAACCCTCATCTCCTGCTCTCGGAGTGAATCGCTGTGACACACAAAAGTCACTTGGCAAGAGGTTCTGTTTTCAGCTTAAGTGCCCTGAAAGGAGCATTAGGAATGTGTCACGTGGGCCTAGTCTGGCCGCTTTGGGCCAGGAAGAGAGCAGGAAAAAAAAAACATAATTAATGTTTAGCAGAGGTTTGGCTTCAGAGCAGAGGTTGCACTGTTTTACTTTTAAAAAATGGGTGAGTAAAACATTGTTTTATCACTATTAATAAACAGCTTTGCTACAAGCTGCGCCATTGGTCCGAACCAGTTCATCCAAGCGTTCAAACAGCACAAAGCTCTGTAAACATGTTTGTAAGCCTTCCCACCAATCCTGAAAAGCGTTCCTCAAGCTCTGCAGGGGCCCAAAAAAATTTGCAACATAATTGGATTAGTCTGGGTCGGGGGCCCAATGTGTTATGCTTTCATGGGGCCCAAAATCTTTAGAGGCATCCCTTGCGTTGGACTTCTCTTCTTATTGAAGGAAAAGTGCCGTCGGATGTGTTGACATGAGGCGAGGGAGCTTTTCCCACGGGCAGCTGCTCTTCAGGCTGGGCTGTCGCTGCATGGGGATGACGCCCTATGACGCTCATATTGATCGCTCTCCTTCCTTCTCACAGCTCAGGTGCCGGATGACGAGCAGTTCGTCCCCGACTTCTCCTCTGATAACCGTGAGTGTCTGCATCGTCGCATTGCTGCGTTTGTGGCTGCTGCTTGTGTGTCCCATGATTGCAGACCCAACCCGCAGGCTCGCCTGAAACCATTAGCGCTGTGTAGGGTTCACAGGGAAGCTGACGGCTGATTGGCTCAGTCCTCCTCTGTAATGCAGCTGAAATGTACATTAGCTAGAAATGCCTTTGTTGCATCAAAACCGATGACATCTTACGAAATTCAGTGGAGTGATGAAAATGCTGTTGGGTATGACTGGAATTTCCTTGGTCATGATTGATTGGGGGGGGAGCACAGTGGTGCAGTGGTTAGTACTGTTGCCTCACACCTATGGGACCAGGGTTGGAGTCTCCATCAGGGTTCCATGTGTGGAGTTTACATGTTCTCTCTCTGTTGTGGGGCTCCTTCTGGATACTCTGCCGCCCCCCCTCCCCCCATTCAAGTCATGTTGGGGATAATTGCCAAATTACCCATAGGTACACATGTGTGAGTGTGCCCTGTGGTGGGTCGGCACCCCAACTTGGTTGTTCCCTGTCGTGCCGCCATAGTCTCTGGTATGGGCTCTGGACCCCCACAACTCTGAATAGGACAAGCCGTTTCAGAGGGTGGATGAATGATTGGTTGGGGGGTGGGGGTGCTACTGTGATGGGCCCTTATGTTTGGGGGCTGCTTTTGTAACCGTGTTCCATCATTCTGCAGTGATGCTCCATGGCCCCCCGCCAACTAAGATCAAGCGGGAGCTCAGTCCCTCCAAAGAGCCGCCGGCCTGCAGTCGGACGCAGCATCTCAGCCGTTACGGAGAGACGTGCCTTTACAGCTACAGGTGCGCCCACACGCTAATGCTGCCTCCCACCACCAGAGGTGCCAGAGTCGCAGTCCTCACTGATCTTTACCCAATCTTTGCCCCCGCAGTGCCTACGACAGAAAACCCACAGTTGGGTTCAAGCCATTAACTCCCCCCACCACACCCATCTCGCCATGTGGCTCCACTCACACCCAGGCTCCGCAGCCCCAGCACCCGGACCGAGCGGTCAGGCCCCTGCAGACGCCTGCTGCAGTTCCCCCCGCCACCGCCCACACCCCGAGGACACTGCCCCTCCATGGACAGAGCCCCCCTTTCGTGGTGCCCTGCCCACCCGTCAGTCACTCTGATACTCCCTACAGCACTGAGCACAGGTGAGTGTGAGGAGGAGGGATATTTTGGAAAATGCAGGGAGGGTCCTTTTTCTGAACGAGGGGACAGATCAGGTTCCTGTCATCCGAGTGCTGCTCCTGTGTTCATCCCTTCATTTATTTAATGATGTAATGATTGAGATGTGGTGTGATGCTGCACAGTCTTGCCGGTTATGGTGAGGCCTCATGCTGCATTTCGAGGGAATGGCCTTCCTGACCAACTCACTCGATAGGGTGGAGAAACATCCTATACACGCAA
>JAODJX010000037.1:5612225-5640910 GCA_026776945.1 Isichthys henryi | reverse complement strand
GTTTATATATATATATATATATATATATATATATATATATAGAGAGAGAGAGAGAGAGAGAGAGAGAGAGAGAGAGAAAATAAGCCTCTGCTATATTTCAGCTTCTCCCAAAGCAACCCAGTCTTCTCATGAAGCCAAGATGTTTCTCATCCACAGGTAACTCTGTTCATCTTTTACAAACCTTTTCCCCTGAGGTGTATTATGGACCTTAGCACCAATTTTTTTATGATAGGATCCATTCTCTAATTATAGAGCAGTGATCTCCAGCCATTTTTACAGCGAAAGCTACTTTTATAAAGAAAATAATCTGGTGGGATATCGAGTCATGATGGTATATTTTCCAACCAGCTTGGGTCCACCCCAGGAATTAATTTGCTCTTTGTGAAGGTGATGGTACAGTAGCAATCGACTGAGAATGTTTTAGAGATCAACCTGTCAATGGTGATCGATCGGTTGGCAGCTGTTGTGTTAAAGCTTCTTTTAGGGTGAGTGAGGAGTTTTGCTGCACTGTCTGATGCATCAGCATCTTTTTCAGGTCTCTCTATGACTTGATAAAAGGTCCAATAATGTTGGAAATGACTGACCAGAAATTGCTGAACTGGTACTTGTGTCTTCCTGTCGAAGACCGACACCTCATAAAGGGTAACAGCCATAGATTTTTGTCTGATTAATGTTTTGCACATTAATTAACTTTTTCGGGTTTGTCTTTACATTGTCTGTCTATTCCAATGAACACAATCTCTTTTTTTTTTTTTTTACCAGCTAAATATGTTTGTCAAAATTGTCCAACTCACCTTCGATTTATTCCGGCAGAGAAAGGAGGTCTGCGTGTTTTTCTTCAGAAACACCCAGCGCTTGGTGTAACAGGAGAGGTGGTCTATGTGAAAGGCGAGTTTTGGCCCCAATAGCATTTTTATACAATAGCCGTAATATGCATATTCCACATGGTAAGAATAATCTGTTTCTGTACCCTGCAGAGGAAATCAGAGGAGTGCACAGAGCAGAAGAAACTCCAGCCTTGACTGAGTACATATTCATCCATTTGTCCCCAAAGATGTTTAATTTTGTACTGTTTCCAGAATGTTTTCTTTTTTCAACTAATATAACAAAAGCTTTGTGGTTAAAAGGAAGCTGTGGCTCTGTGGCTAAGGACCTGTGCCAGTAATCAGAAGGTTGCTGGTTCAAATCCTGTGAATTTAGGAAGGAGTGATTTTACTCTGTTGGGCCCTTAACCTGCCATTGCTTCATCCTGGGTATGAAATTAGGGTTACATCTACATCCAGCCTTATAAGGAGGTCCGCCAGCTTACTGAGAGAATCTGGGGTTCGTGGCAGGATGGGCACTCCAGCCATCGGGAAAAAAACCACACACTGGTCCATTCGGACTAGCGTGGTGCTGAAGTATCTCCCGCCGCATGGCTGCACTCAGGCTCTCATCCCTGAGGTGGTTTGTCATGTGGTGGGTGCAGCAACGCACTGTAATCAGTGCATGCTCCTTACCGCACCTCATTTGTGGACATACAGTATTTTGTGAATAAAGAATACTGGCTGTACATGGTATGCCTCTGATAACGTGCAGTGGCCAGTGGCTGCCCTCATTTCACCGCCTCTGTTTCCTCCCCCTCCTTTAGGTCTTCTCACTGCAGATCTTCTCAGTGCGGCTGGTGCCATTCACCAAGTACTTCCTCTGCTGCCAGGATGTGCAAACAGTGCTGCAAAGCCAGGGCCAGTCCTCAGGAGGCTTTTCTGTCAGGTGTGTCCTCCTCCCCGGTCATGAACTCCGCGAAGACGTTTGATCGGAAAATGTGTGATTATGTCCATCTGTAAAAGATGCTTAAAAGAGAGCCAATCTGTAAAATGTTTGAGAAGTACAGTTTCTCTTTTTTTTGAAATGCTGCAGATTATTGTCTGTGTAATTTTTGAGGACAGACGCTCCCCAGGTTATGATGGTTACTTTCCAAAAGCTTAATTGTAAGGCGAAAATGCATTTTAAGAGAGTAAAACTAACGTAACAAACATCATAGCCTAGCCTAGCCTAAATTAAACATGCTTAGAACACATTAGCCTACAGTTTGGCAAAATCATTAACACAAAGCCTGTTTTATAATAAAGTCTTAAGTCTTTCAAGTTATTAATTGTAAAAATCTTACCCATCATAACACTGACCATTGAAGGCCTGGGAGTGTCTGTATCTGTAAATGGCATCTCCGAATATGACTCCTCTAACTAAATATTTAAATTCACTGAAGTGAATGTATCAGTTACGCTCGATAATTATCAAACTTCTTCCTGCCCATGAACATTTCAGAAATAACAAAGTTCAGTCCTAAATACATGATGTGCTATAATATTGAATTTCAACAATGACTGCTCACAAGCTTGGTATAAAGATGTATTGTCGTTTTCATCAGTGGAAGAAAAGAAGGTGATCCTACTTCCGAACGCCTTTGAAAAGGAGCTCAATCTCTGCGGCTCGGATGAGAGCGTGATGAATGGAGCAGGAAAGGCCATCAGTCAACAGGTCAGGACTCCCCTATCTGCGGACTGCCTTGTAGCTCTGCAGGATAGCTGTCAGTACACTTAAAGAGCTGTCACATTATAGAAACTCATCCAGTGCGATCAAAAGTTCGTAGGTCTCAGACTTTGGAGCCATCTGATCAGGTAAACATCTCCCATGTGTTGGAGTCAAAGGGGAAATATCATTAGTAGAGGAGATTTCAATAACGATGACTTTTGCTGCACATTCATGCGGTATTGAGATATTCAGTTAACTATCCATCCATCCATCCATTTTCCAAACCACTTATCCTTCTGGGTCGTGGGGGGTCTGGAGCCAATCCCGGAAGCTATGGACACGAGGCAGGGAACAACACAGGACGGGGGGCCAGCCCATCGCCGTATTCAGTTAACTGTCCTTAACTCTGATGGTTCTGGTTGGTTTACTGCTTCTGTTCTGATAACTGTCTTTCTGGTGATTTGTAGTGCGATTACAGTTCTTCTAAGTGGATGGATATTGACCATCGAGGAACTGTCCGAAGTGGAAATGACCCAAAAAAGGAGTATCACAGTGTTATTAAAGAGCAGTCTTTTGCTCATGGTGCCTCGGAAGTGTTCCAGTGGATCCCAGAGCAGGAAGGTCATGCTGAGAGCATGGAAGACCTGTTGCATCTGCAAGATCCTGATTTTGGTGCGGTGAGAGAGGCTGGTTTTGGTCAAAATTGTACAGAAGGAGCCAGTCAGTCTGCATATGAAGATTGTTTTCCATGGACTGCCCAGGACAAGGCAAGAAGCAGCAGGCCTGTAACATCCCAGAGGATCCTGGCTGTGGATGGCAAGGTGGCAATGAACCAGTCAGAAGAAATTAATGATGACCTCAGGGGCAATGTCATGTCGTCAAGTGACAGGCAGAGTACAAGAGTGAAGGAAATCTGCAGCCTGGAACGCCAGATTGTACAGTGCGATGCTGCCGTCGGCACAGAACTCTCCACAATGGACCAGGATGTCCAGACGCTGTCAGTGTCTACAGCTGAGAAATCCACCATCACTGATGTCTATATGGCGGACCTGGACTATTTCAAGCAGGTTACTCTTTTAATTCAGTATTCAGAGCATCACTAGTTTAATTGTTTATTACACAGGTCATGCATGAAGTTTCTGTACTGCTGCCCAACCATATTATTCTTCTGCAAAGTTATGGACAGACTGCCTTTTCACATCGTAGATCACACTGATGATTTCAGTCAGCTGGCTTGTTATGGTTTGTTTAACCTTGATCTCAGGCCAACGTATGGGCGTCATGGTCAAAGCATTGATGGATTTTCCTTGTAGTTCCATGCCAGCGTCTGCCATTATCACAGTGAGAAGTTTTTTTTATGTCTATAGCAGTGTTTCCCAGTCTACTCCTTGGAGAATCAGACAGTCAACATGCAAAAATGTGGACCATCTGGCAGGGAGCATGGAGAGAACAAAAATGTGGACTGGCTGTGTGTTCCCAAGGACTGGACTGGGCAACACTGCTCTATAGTTCCTGTTAAGCATGTTCCAGGTGATAGTTCCCTTCTACTGATACTACTTCTAGCTGTAGCCAGACCTTCAGAATGGTGAGACAGTTTTGCTTAAGGCCTGCAGCTGTGTGGCAGCACCTGCTTTATTATGCAGTGTATTTATTATCTATTCAATTGCTAATTTGTTGGTTCCCTGCCTGCTTTTGTTGTCTCCTAATTGGTTTGATTAGGAATTCATCAGATTAAAGCTCGTGGAAGCAGAAGTGGGGACACTGAAAGATAAATTGAAAAGGTAAGGTGCTTTCTCACAATATTCTAAACCAGTTTCCCAATCCGGTCCTCAGGGACCCATACCCAGTGTACATTTTTGCTCCCTCCCAGCTGTCGTGAACTGTCCATGGGTGCCCGAGACCTGAATTGGGAAACACTGTTCTAGACATTTTTGAGTCTTCCTGAAAATGTTGGTCACTTTTGACTGCTTTTTGTGTGTGTACCCATGTTCAGTGGCTTGATGCATACGGGTTCTCTTCTGTCAGCTTTGAAGGGAAGGAGCGTAGTAGCCACCAGAGGGCAGTACAGGCCGAACTGAGCCTCCTGGCCCTGCAGCATGCGATGTGTCAGCAGTACTGCTGGGGGCGCTATTGCACTTCACTGGAAGGCAGCCGCTTTCTTCTGGGGTGAGGTTTGGCTTAATAGGAATGTGTCGATGTCTTCCTCTGCTTTTGTCTTTCTGGATCTCCGTATCAGTATAAATTTCATCACCTTCTTAGAAAAAACGTTATGCCAGAGAGCATGACTGAAGTTCTTCAGATCCTAGAGGGCAACTACCAAGAGATGAGGAAGAACATCCTGTCTGGAGTGGCCCTGGACCAACTCCCCCCTTTGTCCGTGGACTGCCAGAAGATCGCCCCTGAGGGGTGCTATATCCCAACGGAGGTGAGCTGTAGCTGCAGACTCTTGTCAGTGGAAACCAGCTGCGTCTATCTGAGCATCACAGACACGATGCCCATCTGTTAGATGTTGGCATAAACGAGGAACAAACAGGGGCCACACCAGCTTAAGAGAAAATAAGAAACTAACCAGGATCTGCTGGAGAATAGTGATGAATGTCATTTTAACAATGACATTATTATCCACGTTCTGGAGTAAGTGTGAGTTGTTGAGTACGTGATGCTTATACCTGCTTGTATTTTGTCCTAGGAAATAAAATCTGCTCCTGAAAACGAATCATGGTATGGATTTTTGTGTAGCTCTGTTTATTAAGGGAGAATGGCTATACTAGCAAATCCCTACCTCCTATTCTTGACCAAGTCCTTTGTTCTTAGCAGCTTCTGTGAAGAATCCATGTTCACTGAAAGCTCTGTGGGACGAGGACAGGGACTTGAGTGCAGGATCAGCACCTCCCTGAGGGTAAGACATCCTCGCTTAGAGACAGCGCAGTCCAATGTGAGTGTCTTCGCTCTCTATCTGGCAGGAAGGACTAAATGAAACAATGGAGGCATTCACCCATCAAGATAGTAACCTATTTGGGAAGAATGCTGCTTTGCCGATTAGGACCACAGGTGCGCCAGAACCAGGTAACAAGGTTTCCAAAATGATGATGTGGGCGGATGCTTCAGTCATTCTTTAGATCAGTGTTTTCCAACCCTGTTCTCGGGGAACCACAGACAGTCCATGTTTTTGCTCCCTCCCAGCTCCCAGCCAGTCAGGAACACCGAATACCTGGAACAGGTGTGCTGGGAGCTGAGAGGAAGCAAAAACATGGACTGTCCAGGGTTCCCCGAGGACTGCTTTAGATCATATATTCTTTTCTGATAGACTTTATGTGGTATGGTTTTTCTGTATGATAGTCCTATTATGTGGTCGTCTTTGACTAGAATCTTTGTGTAAAGAATCTAGCACAAATAAATCCAGACAGGAGGGAGAGAAGAGCCAGAGCACAGCAGCTGAGAAGGATAGTGAGATCCAGGGGGAAGGTAACATGAGCAGAACATCACGCTGTCCTCAGCTGACGCACTATGCATGTCAACAGACGTATAATTTGGTCCCATATTCACTTCTAGGATTTTTTCAAGAGCAGGAAATGGATCAGTACTTCCTGGGTGTCAAAGACCTCCCTAATGACTCAACTGAGGTGATGTGGAACCAATACATTTCTAATAAAATACTGAAATGCAGAAGATTTAAAAACACATGTAACCTGCAGGTGGCAGCATTACCATGTGAATTTAATTTTTTCTAGAATAATGTTGACCAGTTTGGAAAATATCAGCCATCTGGTGTTAAAACGGCAATTTTCTTCAAGAATGTCAGGTACGGTTTAAAAATAATTAATAATGTTTCGTTTATGTAGTGCCTCTCCAGAGCTCAAGGTCACTTTACACAATTTAACAAAACAAACCAGTTGTGCAAAATGAGTTTAGATGGGTTGTACAGAGTGTGAGAGAGCTGTGCTCTGTAGGGATGCACTAAATTAAAACTAATCTGCAGCAGTAGATCACGCAGGTTCTGAGGTGTTGTGTTACCACAGTACAGAATTATTTTTAAACTGTATGCTCAGCTTTCAGGGGGCATAGGAAGCTAATACAACCGTAATCTGCAGGTGAAACTCACATTTCTGTGAACTTCAGAACCCAAAGCAGGGCTCCAGACTCTCTTCCAGTGGTAGCATTGGTGCTACCAGCTTTTCCAGTTGGTCACACCAGCACAGGATTTGGTTGCACCTTTCTTTTTGATGCAGCATGGTATTAATCAATAACCTTGCATGCTCATGAATCGTTGTCCTAATTTGCATACCCTGGTTTCTGTATTGATGAAAGACTGACAGTGACTCAAGACTTGATATATCCCCTTCAGTTAGAGGATTAGGGGCCACAGATCTCTGCAAATGTGACAATTTGTCAGTAATACTCTAATTATAGACGCCCTTAACCGCTACCATAAGTCTGCTAATCTGAATCAGAACCTAAAGTCGATTTATGACCAATTTCTAAATGGTACTGTACACTCTGCGTGTCAAATTATTTTGTCGTTTTCATGACATTTGTATGTAATGTACCAACCATCTGCATTATACCCCATTGTGTACAACGCTACTGCTGCATGCACTGGGAGCACTTCATTTGGACCCTTTATTAAAAATGTAAAATTAACAGCACTGAAAAGTTTAAAAGTTGCTGAGAGACACGAGAAACATTCCACAGTCACTTGGATAGCTACGCGAGTAAGGCAGGTCACCGAGACGCATGCACGCAGTACCCAAGCCGAGGTTTTTGGTATGCACTTTCACAAACAAATATTACATATTAGTAATGTCTATGTATTATATAATTTCATGCGACCCAAATCATTTTCAGTATTGTTTTTGGCTTATGTCTGAGTTTCTGCGATCTTTCGGCAAGCTCCCAAAATAATCCTGTTTAATTGTTCACGGCCAACTCGCGAATGACCGAATCCTCGAATGTCAAAAGCATGAATGTGAAGGCGTTACTATCTGAACATTAGCTTTAATGACCTCTCATCGTCACGTGTCTCTGGACCTCTTTGGCTCTCCCTCTCCTCCAGCCTCTTCCTCTTTTTCATTCTGTTTTTTTTTTTTTTTTTTTTTTAAATAATCAACTGGACTTCATCTTTTGCGACATGTTAACACCACAACTTCCGAATTTTATCATCAGTGCATGTATATGTATATACTCCCGGGTGCAAGTAAGATGAGAAACTGAACCAGGGAAGAAGGAAAAAAAACTTTCAATCGCAGTTCGTTAACTGCAGTACCTGTGCAGTAGCAAACCAACGCAATGATTTTCACTGGCAGTGATGTGACCAAGTTTAATTTTAAATCCCGCACTTTCAAAAAAAGGTTGCATATGCGACCATTTTGGTTGCAATCTAGAGCCCTGCAAAGAACGCCACAGATTTAAAGTGAATAGTGCCTGTTCTTTTCTTGGTAATTGCTTAATGAAATTTGTGCATATACCTTCTGTAAGGACGGCCACTGTATCAGTCCTGGCTCCCAGTGCTCCCGAAAGAGCAGTCGAAGACCTGAACGGTCATGTGGTTAAGGGGCAATCCATCGAGGGCAAGCAGATCCTAGATGGTACAGGGCTAGGCCTGCAGAAACAAGCATGCAGTGCGAAGTCCTGCAGATCCGTAGGCGACACACCTGCTGTTGTGGCTAAGGTGAGTACAGTATGTGTGTATGTGTACATAGGTGCCATTCATTTTGAACACGTTGAGAGTCCTTGGTCTATGGAGTGTCTTCAGGCATTGCTAGTCGCCTTGACAAGCCTGCTGTGCTTCAGGGTCTTTCACAGCCTCTGGAGAAGCTTGTGAATGTCCTGGAATCACCCACATCATGCGGCGTCTTTGTGCCCAGACGCACCGTCACGGACAGCTTTGGCGCCATCATGGCACAGCTGTCACTGCGACACCCGGGACTGGCCCAGAGGAGCATCATGGATGCTCTCCTGGAGCTTCTGGCGGGACGCAGCGGCTTCCTCAGCGACCTGCCGCAGGAGACCATCGTGGAGATGACATCCAGCCTGCTGAAACGTGCACCCTCAGAAGAGGTCAGTTTGCAAGTGTGAGTGCATCTGTAAAGGTAGATAAGTCAAATGTATATCTGGCAGTAACTAATTCAGTTCCTACTAACCTGACTTGCAGAGAGACTCAGTCAAACATTATTGATATTCTGATATGTTGCCTGTATGCCGTATAATAACCGGGAAGAGCATTGATTCATACCATAGGGCATGAGCACAGGAGTCATTTCTGTTTTTAACTTGCTTAATCTTTTTTTTGTGTAGACATGAAGATCCTAAATGGAATGAACCAGCTCAAATGCTTTAAAGGTTGGCGTTTAAAGAAAATTTACTTTGAACAGTCTGTTAAGAAAAATGTGCATAAGTGGTTGTGTTGTTTGTTTTAGTAAACGGCAATTTGACTTTCTCTTGTTCTGTTACCCAAAGCTAAGGATTTTTCCTCCCTGGAATTTGGGGCACTCAGTGTTCACATCAGTGATTCTTTATTTGACATTGTTCTTATAACCCCCAAAACTTTTGTTATATTTGTCATTACTGAAATAAACCACTAAGAACATTTTTCTGCATGTACGAATTTTTGTCCCTGTCAAACTGTATTGTACTGATGCCGCTTGAAAAGCACGGCCTACAGCTGAAGATCTTCCAGAATCTGTCTGATCAGGTCAGTGGAAAAGAAGCATTTTAACTTGATTTAATTGATTTGATGAATCTCAAAGTTATTCAAGTCATTCATGGGCATGGGATTTATTATTATTATTATTATTATTATTATTATTATTTGGTTGTCTACTACAAAATGGTTATGTAGCTTTTGTCTTGGCCTACCCAATACAGTGATTTATTATCACCAGTTACATAAACTTAAAAAAAGAAGTGAAAGTGACTGTCGCAGCAATAAGGCCCTGGAGCTGGAGATGCAGGAAAACCTTCTTCCTATCATGGGCTTTAGGTCTTGCGGATGTCGTCTGCTCCTCCCCTGGTTGGGGGTATTTACTGGTCTGCCTTGTTCTCGCCCCTTACGACCAACGGCGAAGACACCATGGTCCACAGTTAGCGTGCGGAGTGCTGATCGCCCCCTGGTGGTGTAGTTGGCCATCGCATCACAACAGCCATTCTCTCGCTTACTGCCCATCTAACTACATTTCAAAGCAAGGTCGGCATTATTAATAAACACTATCGGTCTTAGACGATGTAGAACCCCCCGTCCAAGGCAAAGTGAAATATGCAGTGCTCTCGTAGAAGTTAGCGCCCTAGGCAGCTGCCTGTGTCACCTATAGGATTGTTATACATCTACAGAAGTACAATCTACAATATCACTATTAATGTTTTTATTTTTTATTATTTAGGATACAGTATTGAAATACCAATTAGCTTCCAGGAGCTTAAGTCTTAAGTAATTTAGCTTTTATTTTTTATTTTGTATCAAAGACGTGCCCTTCATCAATCCACTCTATTCTGGTTCAAAAACGTCCCGAGATTATTTCATGGGAAACCTTGTACTACTTTCATACCCATCTTTTCGCAGTAATGGCTTTCATCAAGCGCACACTACATGAATAGGTAAATGAGTTATAAATCAGTGACGCTCTTTTACGGCGTTTTGGAAGGCGGTCACGGTAAGAGTTAAACGGCGCCCCGTCTGGGCCGATGGGCGGAGAGACAAGAGCGGCAGGGCGCTGGAAGTTTGCTTGGGATGGCGGAGGGAGCAGCTCCGGGTCGAGGATAAACGGCAACAAACGGATCGCAAGGCGTGAAAAGTCATAAATAAGGATAAAACAACATGGGATTCAGTGCATACGGAAAGAACGACCCGGTTTTTTTTTAATGATCGCCGCGGGGGGAGCAAAACGGAGTATAAAGCAGAATATGTCTTAGTATTTTACTCCACGATCGTCAAAGTATGCTTTAGCTGCATTGGATTATTTCACGATCGTCAAAGTATGCTTTAGGTGCACTGGCCGCATATTGTGCGGTTGTTTTTCAGTGTTTGTTTGCGAAGTGCCTTTAAATGTTTGGCTGCCGAATCGCTCCGAGCCCGGCTCTTCTGATCTCCCAAAACTTTTACAGACTTCACGACAAAGGGTGTTTTTAACAGGGATCATGTGGGAAATAGTTCGCTTTGCACAGTGCAAGGCACTATACTTCCTGCTCTTACAAGTGTTTATTTGCAACGTCAAAGGTAAGAATAGTTACAGCCACTATATCCAGCTTTAATATTCACTGTGTCCTAAGATTGCTGATCGTTTAGTTACCCTACCGGCACAGTCACGGCTTTGCTGATGTGTTTATCCTGTTTTAGAGCATAAACATCAACCTTTTAATTAAATGGGAATTAGCTCTATTCTGATTTCATACGACAGAAATGACCTTTAGGCTACTTGTATCAAATCTTGCAAACGTGGCGGATTGTTTACTACCTGTATCCGTATAAATACAGTATTGTGTCTGCAGTAGTAGATATAGCCGCGACGATATATTTAAAGGAATGAAAAACAATGAGTGGTATGAAGTAGATAACATTAGTGTTTATTATTAGGGCTTAATGTTTGTATGGGCGGAAGGGCCACTTCCTGTGAAGAGTGTCTTCTCATCCACCCCAGTTGCGCCTGGTGCACTCAGGAGGTGGGTACACGTCCTCGCAAATCTACCCTCGGGTAACGTAAATGTTGCAACGTAAGTGTTTTGTGCGTGTCGGTTAACACTGACAGATTTCTTGACCTGAAATAGCATGTGGACCTTATGAAAATGAACTTCCCCTACCCTTAGCTCATGAATGGGTCCAGCTGTAGCCCACTGTTCTAGTAGATGGTGTTTCTTAACCTAGGAATTTGGAAAGGTGAAGACCATCACATCAAGGTGTGACCTGAGACATAATCTGGAGAGGAGGGGTTGTGGAGCCCATTACATTGAGAATCCCAGCAGCAGTACATCCATACTGAGTAACAAGCCTCTGAGTCCTAAAGGCTCTGGATCTGCAGAGTACGATGTCATTCAGATAATGCCTCAGAAGATCTCTCTCAACCTCAGGCCTGGTAAGCAGTCTGTCGTTCGAATAACTAGTTTGTATCGGAAGAATAATATGACTGTTGTCCACATGGATGGTTGGTGAAATAGCATGTTATAAAAATGACTTGCAGTAGTGCTGCAAACTAATCTTCAATCTGCTTTGGGTTTGAAACGAGAAAATGATTTCAGCAGAAACTATCTGGTCCTTCTTGACAAACAGGTCAGCAGGCATCATTCGAGGTACAGGTACGGCAGGTGGAAGATTACCCCGTGGATCTCTATTACCTGATGGACCTCTCGCTGTCCATGAAGGATGACCTGGATACTATCCGCAACCTGGGAACGAAGCTGGCCGAAGAGATGAAGAAGATCACCAGCAACTTCCGTCTTGGCTTTGGTTCCTTTGTGGACAAGAACATCTCGCCCTTCTCTTACACGGCGCCAAAGTATCAGGACAACCCCTGCAATGGGTAAGTGCCATGTAGTTGTGGAAACAGACTCATAAACAAAAAGCCTTTGTCTTTACTGGCCCATCAGTAATTCTGTGTAGCCTTCTAGGGCTGTTGCTTATATCCACAGTCACATATTTGGAATGAACATTTTCACCTTGTCCTTGCATTTTAATGTATGTAAGGTTGGCATCTGCTTGGCGTCTGACCTGACCTAATGTCACCATGTTTCCTACCCATAACAACTCCGGTACGGAGTTGATTCTGTCTTCTCTTTCTTTGTCCAGCTATAAGCGGTTCCCCAACTGTGTCCCATCCTTTGGTTTCCGGCACCTTCTCTCACTGACGGACAAGGTGGACAGATTTAATGAGGAAGTGCAGAAGCAGATGGTGTCCCGCAATCGTGATGCGCCCGAGGGCGGCTTTGATGCAATCCTGCAGGCCTCGGTCTGCAAGGTCAATCCTCATTCTTCATGGCTTCTTAATGTCATTTCCTGAGTTACACTGACAATAGCAATGTTGGTAGAAGAACACATTTTCCTCATAATATTTCTGTGGATATATGAGACTGACACTAGAGGAATAGAGCCTATATTGTTTTTGTCCATAAATGAGCATCAGCGTGCCATTCACTGATAAAGGATTTCTTTGAAGCTATTCAGTAGGATCTACATGTACATCGATTTGTGTGAGCTAGTCACTATCAATAGGGGCTCAGTGGGCAGCTGCCAGCTGTGACCCTGACCTGGAAAAAGGGTTGGAGGATGGATGTATAGTGAGTGTCCCACAAAAATACAAGCTCGTGAATTACCTCTTCCTGTAATCTTGGATACAGATAGATGTTTGAGAGTGAAGCTGGAGTCATCTCTTACAGGAAAGGATTGGCTGGCGGAAGGAGGCCTACCACCTGCTGGTCTTTACCACAGATGACATCCCTCACCTGGCACTGGACGGGAAGCTGGGTGGCCTGGTGCAGCCCCATGACGGCCAGTGTCACCTGAACGAGGCCAATGAGTACAGCGCCTCCTCCAAGATGGTAAAACACTGTGCATGTGCTATGGCACAGAGTAAAACTTAGGAGCAATTCAAGACTGTTCCCAAAAATAAATGGTGGTAGAAATATGTGTCTCCTCAATTAGACAGCATCACAGCGCCTCAGTACTCTACTTGGGCACCCACTAGAATCTGGAAGAAGTTTCTGTATCAAGTGACGAACATCTGACTTTTAAATCATCACACACTTGTGGCTTGTTTTTGGAGTCTCAGAGGATTCACATCATTTGTGTGCTGTGTTTTGTATCCTTGAGATGAACTTGGAAACGGTCAAAACAAGAAAAACCACACAGTAAAAGCAGTAAACATCTTTATGAGTGCGTATTGCTACTCAAAAGTAGTTTCAGATTTTACTTTACATTGTTTATGGATGTTATCCAGTCTTGCACGTTAGACTGTCATCCTAACAGATGCTTTTGTCACCGTAGTGAAATCCCAAATAGGAAGTTTTTTCTTTTTTTTTTTTTTCTTTCTGTAGTCGCACTTTCTTTCCACCATGTTGAATTGGTCGCTGTGATTGCTTTGCTATTCCTTGTTTTGGAGAAGACGTCTGAAATGGAAAAGCACCCGTCCCGGCTTCTTGCGGCTTGTTTCGACTTGGCAAACCTTGAACATTCTGTCTCATAATACTTTCGGGATTGTTACAAAAAAAGAGCTTGACTTGGAACTGCAGTCCTGAATGATAATTAGTTGATGGTAGCAAAGCTCCAGTTTGCAGAGTAACAGCGTGGGTGGATTTATGCTTTCAGCTCGGACTTAAAATGTAGCGCATGTCCTCCGCTGGCTGAACTGACGTCATGTGTGCTGCACCCTTTTTCCGTGGCTACTACCAGAAAATGTGGAATTTTATGATATAAAAGGTACCTTTTAAGTATCATTGTCTAAAGACCATTAGGATTGCATTTGTCGTCATCTATCGTCAATGACGGGCAAACGTGCATGGATAAACATTTGTATTTGGTTTTCTGATAAGTTCATTCAATGCATGTTCTACTGGAGGAATTCAGGTTAAGCCTCGTGTGTTTGGCCTTGGGTCCCTTCTGGGTCCTGGTTGTATCCTTTTCCTGCTGCCCACCCCAACCATATCAAAACCATGGAAAGCTGAGCTGCTTTCAGTTCGGTGTCATGAGGGATGTTCCTTTTCTGTTCTCCCAATAAAAGTAGTTTTCAGTCTTTGCCGTGTTAGATGGTGAGACTGTGTGAGTCGGACCAGCTTTGATTTTCTACTGATCTGTCATTGTTGTCACTTGCAGGATTATCCTTCTCTGGCTCTTCTGGGGGAAAAGCTGGCGGAGAACAACATCTATCTAATCTTTGCTGTCACCAAAAATCTGTATATGATCTACAAGGTATTTAAGCTCTAAGTGCCCAGGCTGGTTTCTCATATATTTTTTGCAAGGGAATTGTTTCATGTTGAAGTGTGTTTTAAATCTTTTTTTTTTTCCAAGAACTTTACTAAGCTAATACCTGGAACGACTGTGGAGATTCTCGACCAGGACTCCAAGAACATCATTCAGCTGATCGTCAGTGCGTACAATGTAAGTGTCTCGCATCAAAGTGACCTCTGTCACGTGAACCCTTAGCTTATTGTCACGCTGCTCTGTCCCCATCCACAGAACATCCGGTCCAAAGTGGAGCTGACCGTGTGGGACCATCCTGAGGACGTCAGCCTGGCATTTACAGCCAAGTGCCAAGATGGGCTGCCCCGCATTGGCCTGCAGAGGTGTGTCGACCTTAAGATCGGAGAGACGGTGAGCAGGCCCGCCCTAACAACTACACGTGTGGAAGTTCTGGGTCTGAGACACATCCTCTATTGCATCATGTTCAGTTTTTAAATCACTGCATCTATACTTTTATTAGTTTACTTGCAAGAGAAAGCATTAGGAGGTCTCCCCTGTATGGCTCGTAACAAGGCCACCGCCGTATGGGTGACGTACTTAGAACTTGTCTTATCAGTCAGGGTTGATGTTCCTCTAAGCAGGAGGTAGTTCTTCACTTTGGTGAAAAATCAGTAGTAAGCAGAGCTGTGTGCTGAGTGAATCGAGGATTTTTTGGGATGTCTGAGAAAGCAGAAGCCCCTCCTGGGGAGAAGCTGTGGTCTTCAGGTCACTGTGCTCACTAAGGTCTGTACCAGCAGACACAAACAAACTGTTTGGCCTCTAGATAAATGCACGTGGCACTCATGGAGAAATTGGCAGCAGACGCTGTCTGGGGAAATGGGGAGATTAGGGTTCACATCACTTCAGTTTCAGTGCCTGTGTGTTTTCTCTCTCTTATTGCATTCTTGCATTTAGTGGCAGGAGTTTTATGAATTGTGTGAGTTATTGTACAACCCCATTTCCTAAAAGGTTGATAAAAGCCTAATTAGTTGAGATATTCAACCATGTGTTTTTGTTTTTTAGTGTTGCACAACTTTTCTAGTCTTTTTGTTTGTTGCTCTGTCCCAGGTTTTTGAAACGCATTGATGACATCAAATTCAAATTGACCATGTATTTGTCATAAAACAATAACATTTCTCAGTTCTCAACATTTGATATGTTGTGTCTATTTCCGTTGGATATTGATTTATATGGTTTGAGAATCATTGTATTTTGATCTTTATTTACGAGACACTTTGCAGGGTTAGCAGCCTTTGCAGTTGTATGTTGGGGTCGTTCCAGTCCATCATTAGCTGGCTGTCTGGATGGGGGAGGGGTCGTTTGGCTTGCTGTATGGTTCCCATGGTGTGCCAGCCTCCCCTTTCAAAGTAGATGTTCAGTGGTGCTTTCTGGGACTTGGCGAGCATGGTGATTGGTGGGGGGAGTCTGTTCTCTGAATCCTAATGTACCTGAGTACAAGCAGCCGTTTGTGAAGAGCGCTGAGGCTTGGCTGCCGGATCCATGTTGGTTCTTCGGTTGCATGCCAAACTCACGCATTTCTGCATCGCCCTGGCTGTCCCTCGCGCTCAACCCACGTGACCTTTCCTTGTGTTCTAAGCTCCTTGCTGCCAGCTGCTTACCCCTGCTTTGTCCATCAGGACACTGGCCTTCTCTCTCCTGCGTGGCTGCTGAAACTCTGCCGTTTTGGGGAGCCACACGGTACCGTCATGCCCGTTGTGAATAGGTGAGGCTCAGCTTCTGGGCCTGTGAATTGGCTGCTTAGTGTCTTGTAGGAATTGCCTGTGTGCCGCTCCTTTTGTTGCGTGGTGTTCTTTGTGTGTACATGCTGTGGGCTGGGTAGGGACACGATGGCTGCCCATGATGTCATGCTTATGGATTTGGGTGCTGTTTTGGATGGTGAGCGCTGTGGTGATACTTGCTCTGTCTGGAGCAAGAATAGGAAAGCCACTTTATCTGAAGGTGGTAGACAAGAAATATTTTGTGCAAGAGATTTTTATGTTCTTTTTCCATAATGTATGAATGATATTTTATATGTATCAACTTCTAATGAAATATTTATGTGTAACCTGAAAGAAGCTTTGTGTTTTACTGGAAGAAGCTGTGAGTCAGGGTCTTAGCGTTTGTGTGTGTGGTGCTGGGCTCCTCCTCCTCGATCCAAGGCTGCAGGCTTTGAAAATGGGAGTCGCAAAGCCTTTGCTCCCATGATCTGTTCTCTTCTGCCAGGCAGCATGAAGAGGCCTGTGTGCAGTACTGGGGAACGACAGAATGAATGACAGCAGTGGGCTTCTTGTTTACAGCTCACAAGACTGCAAGTGTCTAGTCAAAGCCAAGTGACAGATTGCTGCACAGTATGCCTCCTGGGTGATCATGTGACCGCATGCCTCCTGGGTGATCATGTGACAGCTGTTCAGTAAGGGAGGGGAGGCCATTTTGCTTTGTGCCTGATAGCACACCACTCCTCTCTGCTTCTTCTGAAGATCAGCCGTTTAAAAGGGCTCTGATTTTGTCTAGTAGATGGTTCCTCTGTCCTAAATGCATTCCTCTGTTAAACAGGTGACCGTTACAGGGCATCTGTGAATGCTGCACATTATTTGCTCATGGTTTTGTGATGGTTATTCAGTTCATAGGCAGTGTGTCACTGTACCAGCTGCTTAAATGCGAGCATCAGCAAGCAGGACTACCTTTGTAAAGCTTGCAGCCGTTTGGTTTGTACTCAGAAGGCTGCATATATCTGTACATTTTCATCTACCTGAACATAAGTCTCCATTAATCCAAGGGGTAACGATGCAGTCATGTAAAACCAGGTAGAACAGAATGTGTTTAGGTCAGGGTTTGGGCTGGTTTTAATGGTGAGATGATTGAACCCTTCTCTGGACGTTCAAAGTGATGTATTAATGCCCCCCAGGTCTCCTTCAACGTGAGTGTGGAAGCCCGCAGCTGCCCCGCCCCCGGTACCCAGCACAGCTTCACCATCCGGCCCGTTGGCTTCAAGGACCGTCTGGAAGTGTCCGCATCCTACAGCTGTGACTGCGCCTGCACACAACTGACGCAGCCCAACAGCAGCCGCTGCGCGTCGGCGGGCACCTACACTTGCGGCGTTTGCCACTGTGAGCCGGGCTATCTGGGCCGGCGCTGCGAGTGCCGCGATGGCGAGACCAGCGCCCAGCAGATAGCGCTGTGCCGCGAGGCCGACGACAAGCAGCCGTGCAGCGGCCGCGGCGACTGCAGCTGCGACCAGTGCCTCTGCTACGAATCCGAGTTCGGCAGGATCTACGGCGCCTACTGCGAGTGCGACGACTTTTCCTGCGCGCGCCACAAGGGCGTGCTCTGCTCAGGTGGGGCTCACACCCGGGGCTGCTTATATGGCCTTACTCAGGGAGCTCTGAGTTTGTTATACCATCTCCTTGTGTTTGCTTTTATGAGAATCTGCCCCCTTTTTTGAGTCCCCAACTGTAAGAATGAAGACCTGAGTGGTGGTAGTTAGCTGGTCTCACGCGGTTCATAGTGGGATGAGTTAGTACAGGCCTGGCTTTGTGCCCCCGGTTTATCCTGCATTAAACACTGATTTGCTGCATCCTGAGCCTCCCTCTCTAGCTTTAGATGTCTGTTTTATAGCCTTTGGTTTCCCCGAAGAAGCTGAACAGTCATTTCTCTGGTTATTTGTTGTCGGGGAGTCCAGCTGGACACCGCAGCCCAGCCCATATAATAGGTGGCTGTGCAGATTGTGCTGTGGTTGCACGTTCTTATGGGGTGTGTGCCGATCTCTGCAGGTGTGTTGTTGAGCTCTGTGCATAATAGCAGTTCCTCCCTGACTGTGACATATTATGTGAGGATTCATGTCCGTCCCCCCGTCCCCCCCCATATCTTTCATGATCTGCTGCTGAATGTTAATGGGCAGTCCAGTCAAAAATGACTGGAAGTCATCCCTCAGTATCTCTTCACAAGCATTTACCAGGCAAACTGTATGCAGGTCTGATCATTTTGTGTGGTTCTGCGTAATACTGCTCCCCTAAGCAGTAAGCTGTTTATAAATGAGCATTTGGCATTAGGATCCCGACAATAATGGGCTCTTTTATGTTTTGTGCTGTCACACCTCTCTTCAGAAAGCCCCCTTATCACTCTTTTCAGTAAAGGGTCATCCTAGTGAGAGTCGCTCTGGTCTTGTGGTCAGTTTCGCTTGTGGAGGTACGTCAGCCTGCTCTTCATCTTCACTGTAGATCAGGGCTTCAGCAGGTCACTCGCACACTGTGATTGGTGCGGATGTGCAGGCAGCGGGCGCTCATTGGTGCGGATATTGGGAATTTAAATTCAGAATTTAAAAAAACACCTTATGCAGTCACGTGGGACTTTGAGCCGCATCTGTGTGTAGGTGCCTCCTGGTGGAGAGTGGATTTTTGCTGGTTTAATGCTCTGTTAAAATCGGCGTTTTTATACATGGAAGGGAAGCACACAGCCGTCTGGGCGAAATGCTTCCTCCTTTCTTTAACCTGCTCACACAGCTGCAGCTGCCTGATGTACCTTTAATCTCTGACCTTTTGATCTCTGCCCTGGCCCTTCTGGCCTATACCCCTGCCCCCCCTCCCCCCAATCATTTATGGTAGCTGCCTGACCGGTGACTCATCCTTTAACGTGGCTCTTTGGACAAGGCAGCCCTGTCCCGCCCTGCCTGGACTGCAGATGAGCTGATGTCTGGCGCAGGGTATTTACATTAACGGTGTTCTATTAACAGAGCAAGATGACCCAGCGCTCTATTTCGGGATGATTTCTGATGTAAACCACCTCATTGGGTGTTGAGCTACTCTTGAGGGAACCAGAGAGTTTAGCAGCTGGGTACCAGTAGGAGTATCTTTATAAATGTTGGACAGGACAAAATCTACTGGTTTTTCTTTAAGAGATACCAGCTATGCGGTATCTCTGCTTGATTCTGAGAACATACCTATTTTTTTGTGTTGAGGGGGTACATGGGGGTAGAAGGGTTTGTACATCCAGGAGAGGCTTATGGGTAAACAGCAGAACCTGCATTTTAGTGATTAAGCCCGTGTGGCCGCTGGATGGGTTTAGGCTTGTGGGTGACGCAGCTGGGTGTGACTCTGTTTACGCTGAAGCGTCATTCTTCTGTAGCAGTGTTATTAAAGGCTCCGTTTGCATTGCTGACTCTTCCTTCGTAGCGACTCATGCGAGTCAGGATTGGGTGGGTCGGGGGGGTGGGGGCGCAGGTGCCACCATACTGGGGGACACTGATGCCATGGCCATGTCGTGTAAACAGTGCATTCAGAGCTCGTATCCAGTGTGTGAGCCGTAGCATCACATTTGGATTGGCTGAAGGGCAGCAATACGGCCTGACAGCGAACAGCAGAGCCCCAGTCAGAGAAGCCTGTTGACTCACGGCATATGGCAGCAGGACTCAGAAATGCGGGGCTTGCTGGATGGCACCAGCGTGTGGCGCTGTTTCACTCCCTCTGCAGAAATGAGACCATGGCACCATAAGTTCTGCAGAACAAGGCTCTGAATTCCTCTGCACCCCCTTGCAGTTCCAAAAGGTGCCTGAAGCTGACAACGCTGGGAAGTGCACTTTTAACACATTTTTTTGTGCCTCTGTTTAATATGCTTTGCCAGTGACATTAGGAATGGTAGACATGCTATCACCATCTGGCTTTAAGCAGAACCTGGCTGCATGGTTCTCCAGCTGTTGTGAATGTGTGCGTTCTGGATGTCCTCACTGAGATGCAGGCTGTCAAAGCTGAGCTTCCCAGCAATACACACATTCCAGATGAAGGTACACAGTCCTCTAGAGGACATTCTTTACTGCGTTGTGTTTATGCACCCACGGGCAGATCTCTCTCTCTCTCTCTCTCTCTGTCTCTGTCTCTCTCTCTCTGTCTCTCTCTCTCTCTCTCTGTCTCTCTCTCTCCCTCAGCAAGAGCTTACTGTCAGATATTGGGCGGTTGTGCAAACGCCATTTAATGACTGCCGTGAATTTCCCCCTGACCCATTATTTTTTTTTTGTCTGTGTTTTGCCTGTAAGGCCTGTACTACTGAAAGCGTGTAATTAAACTGGCAGCCCTTTAAAGCCATGTCCTTGCATATATGCTGAAAAACAGTGCTTGAATACCATTAAATATTTGGTGTCTCTTAAATATTTGAGAATGTTCCTTTTCTATTACAGCCTGTAAAAAAAAAATAATAATAAAAAGCCCAGCCTATGTTTGGCAGAGCCATTTTATACCCTGGCGGAGCATCACTTGCTGTTTGCTAGTTTTCAGTTGTAACAAGTGACTTTTCACCCCCCATTTCAGACATTATCTAAAGGGGTCCTTCGAAACCTAAAGAATATTCCTGACTGTAAGGCTCCTCTGTGTTTTTAGCCATGTCATGTCCCCAGCGTCTTATAAATATAAATAGTGTTTTTATGATCAGAATAGCCTCTCTGATCTAAAGCTCTCCTCTCCTGTTAGGCTGTATGAGTCTGGGGAAGCCTCTCCCTCATAGTTCCTGTGTAAACAGTGACTCTCTCTGGCCCAGCTGTGTCCCCCCTGCCCCCTAGTTTCTGACCCAGTGACATGCTGGATATCCTGGCCTGCCTGAAGTACAGTCCCCACGTGGGATGTGGTTCAGCGCTGTGATCATGGCGGGCAGGATGTGGCTAATGTGTCTCTATTGCTTCCCTTACAGGACATGCTTGATAAGGTCCTCGGCAAGCAGACAAGCCCCGTGGGTAGCAATGGCTGATTGAATCAGTCTCAGCCCCTGTGTGGCAAACACCAGCATTCCCTTCTACCTAGCAGTTTATTTGGGCTTACAACACCTGATAAAGTGCCATATGTCCTTGACTTGAAGAGTATGAGCTGTGGTGATTTTCCCGGCGTAGCTTTTGTTGCCTCGTTGCCTCCCTGGTGCTCCTCATTGAATGTGTCGTTTATTATACTTTCAGAAACACAATCTGAGTGCTCCATCGCAAGCATGACCGACCAGGTCAGGGCTTTGCTTGAATATGAAGAAAGATGACTATCTCACCTCTCAGACTAAACAGTAGTTTGGTGACAGGACTAATAAGTGAAACTTCCTTCTCGTGAGAAGGATGTAAAATTGCAAGGGTGGATGAGGACCATGTATATGAACCTCGGAGGAAATGTCTGAGATGGTTGTGGTTAGGCCTGCCTCCAGAAATAACTTGCATAGGAAACATTGGAGTTTTTTAAAAAGAAATTTAAGCCGTTTTGTGAAAGTGTTCTGTTTGGCTTATCTGCCATTAACTTCTTAATTCAGCAATTCTTGTCTGTTACATTTTAATCTGAGAGCTGATTTTTTTTTGAGTGTTTTGAATCTTTTTACTGAAGTATATAATTCCAGTTAAGGGATTCTTTTAAGCCTTGGCATAGCACATCTGTGACAATGGTTGTGTGAGGATAAGTGGACACTACAGTGGACACTACAGTGGACACTACAGTGGACACTACAGTGGACACTACAGTGGACACTACAGTGGACTGGAAGCTGCACTGGCTTGCTTAGGCGACGCTTCCTCCTGCTCTTTTTATTCTCAGCTTGCTTCCTTTTGCCAGCATGAATCATGTCCTGTTTTGTATCTCATGACAAACAGGTTTCCTGAACGTATATTTGAATGTGTAAGATTGACTCTTGGAAGCTTATCTGAGGGTGTAAGGCTGGCTCTTGGACAGATTGACCAGCGCTATTTGTAAACTGGATTTGCGCAGTGCTTGATCTAAGGATGCTTTTCCACTGCACTGTACTTTTGATACGGTACTTTCAGTGCTTTCCCTTTTCCATTGACTTCCGCACGAGTACCAGTACCTAAAGTGCCAAACCAGCTGGGGTACTTTTTTGATACTTAATTTTCACAGACCTGCTTAGGAACTCTTACTTGGGATGTACTCTGACTATGGTCACAGATTCCACCCCACCTTTATTAAAGCACCTTTATTTTCTCTGCTTTCTATAATGCTAGCATACCTGGGGTGGGGGGGGGTGGGGTTTCTCCCTTGAGAGTTCTTGGTTCCTCATCCCTGTTGTCTTCTGCCGTTCATTCTTTCTCTCTTCCCCTTTTCACTGTTTCATTCACCATCTTATATAAATAACACAGTAATGGATTGCCACACACTCGTCAAGTGTCTTAGAGTGACACTTGTGAAAGATGGTATATGAAAGTTACATTGAATTTGGAGCATTGTTCAGGTTGCTGATGAAGCAGAAGAGGCCGCCGAGTGTCTGGCAGGAATCCCTAGGGCGCCAGCTGGATGCAGTACCGCACCCAGCCACATGGGCCCCGAGCGCAGAACCATAACACGGGTTTTCCGCCCCAGCACAGCGCCTTGTCTCATCTCTATTGCCATAAGTTGACCATTGACCTTTAATCACTGACCTTTTCATGAAAGAACTTAATTTGATCCATTTCCAACTACCGAATCGTGTAAGATTTCTTTTATTATTTCATATAAAGCTTATTTTGGCACAGATTTCTCTGAAGCTGAGTCTGCATGGATGTGAGGTCAGCCTTGTAGAACCCTTAACTCCTAACACTAACCGGTTTGACTCGCTGAACTTGATTTAAGTTGCTTATTAGGTGAAACACCACTGAAATAAGGAGCAAAAGACTGATCACCTGAGTAAATAGTTTGCGCATGTGTGTATGTACTCGTTTTCTTCCTGAAGGCTTCAGGAGAGTAGGCTCCTTGGCTGCTGTCATCAGGAGGAACAGGGAGCCTGGCCAGGCAAATGCCAGGCTGAAGTGGGCGAGGTTCACCATGAAGCATGGTACTGTAAGAGAGGAGCCCACAGTTCTCCATGCTCACTGGCATTCACCGGTGTGTCTGCGTCTCCTTCCCAACCCCCTTACTTCCCCAGGTCACGGGGAGTGTCACTGCGGCGAGTGCCACTGTCACCCAGGCTACGTGGGCGATAACTGCAACTGCTCGACAGCGACGGTGACCTGCCTGGCGGAGGATGGCCGCATGTGCAGCGGCAGGGGCAGCTGCGTGTGTGGGCGCTGTCAGTGTAGCGAGCCCGGGGCCTTCGGGGACACCTGCGAGAAATGTCCCACCTGCCCCGATGCCTGTAGCACCAAGAGGTATGCGGGGGGTGGGAGCCTCTGACAATGCTGAAGGTCACAAAGGGCTCTGCAAGTAGAGTAGCATTCCCTAAACCCTAACACCACCGTTTACTCTCTGATCAATGACAGAAAGAGTACCCTGTGGTACCCTTTGTCTCTGGGGCGCAAACCCCCTTTGAAATAAGACCCATTTTCATTGCAATTAGATTGCAATCTGTCCCTGAAATACATTTTGTGTTTTTGCCGAAATTCAAAATCTGGGTGAGATCTTGCTTGCGAGTGTTTGGGCCTGGTTTCACTCATGGTGAGGGGGGCACATCATTGTGAGGATGATAAACTCAGGGGTCTTAATTTGATCTTGTGTTGCAGGGAGTGCATTGAATGCAGACTCTTCAACTCTGGGAAACTAGACAACCAAACCTGCCAGCGGCTTTGCAAGGACGAGATCATCGCCGTGGAAACATTGCGTGGGTATCCTGTGGCCGTTATGGTTGGAGGTGGTTCTCGACAGCTGCTACAGAAGATGATGCACATATATACTTTACAAAAGGAGGGTGACAAGATCTTTATTGTGGGATGAAAGCAAAATGAGTTTGATGGATGTAAATGATGTCTCCGAATATTCATAAAATACTGACCTGTAACATTGCAACCAATGTTTTATCTTACAACGGGAAAATGCATGAACATAGAGTAGATTTAGTAGTATTCAGTTTATTAAAAGTAGCCTAACTTGGTTGTCAGCCGGGTTTTGCATAACAAGGTTTCAATAATTTATTGTATAGATGCGTTGTTTTAACAGTGGGAGTGCAAATTTTGAACTGAAAGCTTCTCACGGGGGTGTATTCACTAACTCATTTAAATTACAGTGGAGTGGTGGTACTTGTGTACAGGATTGGTGACAGCAGTGATTCTCACAAGCCACAGTATGGAACATCAGGGCGGCCCCCTTATAAGTGGGGGTTGTTAATCGCTTTATGGTTGACGGTGGCCTGTGCTACCAGAGGTTATGGAGGATCGTAAAGCACAGGCCTGCCTAAGCTGGTTATGGTAGCGCCATTGCGTAAAAGCAATAAAAGCTGATTTGTTGACCTAGCAGTGTGAAGAAAACCCAGACGGGAAAAGTAAAATGCATTTAAAAAAGGCCGAGAGGCTGAGCAGCGTCTGCAATGTTCCTCCGCCTTTTCCGTGGCTTGTGTGAGAGTTGCATCCTGCCCCTCGTGTTCCAGTCATACTGGTGTAATTTAAGCACATTATTATGAAGCTGCTGCTGAGGAATTTGCCGGCATGTGCTGGGGCTTTAGCATGAGTGCTCGCCGTCTAGTCACCCAAGCCTGACCCAAAGCTACCCCCAGACAAGCGATTTTTCATGAGCGTTAACTAACTTGGCTCCTGCTCTTACGCAAAGCCCTTTTCTGCTAAGTTAACAGTAAAAGTCACGTGCCACAGAAAGTAACATTTCTCCTGACTTGGATGTGTGAGATGTAGCTGAGTCTGGCATTTGCTCGCTGCCCTTCTTTTCATCGCGTTTAGCTCTTAGACGTGGAAAGTAAGACGACTCCAACGAGCGACTTCCGTGACTGAATGTTTTGATAGCTCCCACGTTGTTTCTTTAAGATCTCAGACACATTTCTGCTCAGCAACGAGGCCGCTGTTGACATTTGCGCAGGAATTCGACAGCGATTCATGGGATTCTTTTAATCTCATCGTTCCCAAACATACAGAGCCAAGCTGCCAGGGATTGGAAGATGTAGTGGCCAGCGTGTGTCCAGCGCCGCAAGAAGCTAAGATAGTGTGCTTCAGATATGACTTCTCTAATGGACTCCACATGCACATTCTGGAGGCATTATGCTTGGAGGCCAACTCCTCAATCCGCAGGGCATTCCAGGTTTCTGAAAAGACAGAGTTAAATCAAACGGGGCACTTGGATGCTCTTTTTGTTGAGTTTTAAGAACTAGCTTCACAGTATGTTCCAAAGCAGTACTGTCTGCCGGGCTGTTGGGTTGCCTGTCTGGCTGTGAGTGTGTGTCTGCATGCTGTCTTCTGTTAGTCCTCGTTTATGTGCCTGTCAGAGAGGGAGAACCGCTACTTTTTTCCCTTCCCATCTGAATTGACGTCACCCTCCCTCTGCAGAGACGGATGAGTCTGGTGCCGTGCTCTGCCTGTATAAGACGGAGAGCGACTGCGTCATGAAGTTCACATACTCTGAGCACGCCAGCGGCCGGTCGATCCTCACCACCCTGCGGGAGCCTGGTCAGTGAGCGTCGGCTGGCTTTCTGCTACCATCATCCTCACTTTGGGAAGTGCATCACTTGTCCAGTACTAATCCTGGAAGGCCGATGATTTTATACAGATTGCTCGATAAACAAATATGTACCATTTCTTTATTTTCCCAGTTAAGGCGTTGTGCTGTTCTTTCAGTGTAACCCTCTAACCTCCGCTGCTTTTAGCCTGAGTGGTTCTGAGTGGTACTTGGGCTCTCTGGCGCCCCCTGTCCCTCACAGAGTGTGGCTCGGCGCCAGACGCTTTGACCGTGCTGCTGGCCGTGGTGGGCAGCATCCTGCTGGTGGGTGTGGTTCTGCTGGCCATCTGGAAGCTGGTCATCACCATCCACGACCGCCGCGAGTTTTCCCGCTTCCAGAACGCGAGATCGAGGGCTCGTTACGAGATGGTGAGGCAGGGCTCACTGGGGCTCACAGGGGAGAGATGTTCTAAGTGGTCATTGAACTGTGCTTATTTAAACATATTGCTTCTGCAACAAAGTTAATGTGTTGGCTTTGAAACCCAGACTAAGCCAGTATAAGGTCCTTCTTGTTATGTGCACTGAGGCCCCTCCTCCATCCCATCCAGGCCTCCAACCCCCTGTACAAGCAGCCCAAGGAGAGACAACCATTATCCTAGGATTACTAACCAAGCACAGAGCGACCTGGAAAGATCCCCCCGACCAGCAGGGTCCTGCAGGAGCCTTCTGCAGATGTCAAGATGAGGGTGTTGCCTGGAGGGCAACCCCACCCCACAGAACGTGTCCTTAGGGTAACCGGACTGTGAAAACCATGCTGGATATTAGAGTGCAGAAAATTTCTCAAGCGTTTCCTGTGAAGGAGCTACATGAAGTACAATCTCTGATGGAGGAACTGGACATGAGCAACCTGGAAATGGCAGTGTGTATTTTTTTCCACTTCTAAAAACACTTGCTTTTTTTTTTTATTTTTATACTTTCGTCTTAATTTTGCATTGTAAAGACTGTAAAGTGTCAGTTTTTTTCTTTTTCACTTTGCAAGAGTGGAAAGTGTTTACTTGCAAACATACTTGCTTAACAGAAGGCATTTATAACATGCATCAACAAGTTCATAGAGGTGACAGAGTAACTTCCTGACATCACGTCGTCATTGTGGCACTAACAAAGCAATAAAGGTTCATAGTTCTTTGTTTCGTGCAGCTGGCTTTAGTGTTTGGGTGCACAGTCTGACTCGGCTGCTACTTCTGAAGACCAGTGGTGCTGCTGACGTTTCCAAAAAAAGAAACACTGCACGTTAGGCAGCTTCTTTCTGCTCGTTTCTAATTACTGCACATTTCACTGCTTCATGCTCTTTTATGCTCTGTACTTTAAATCCATTTGAATGTCGTAATGAAATGTACACATGAAGAGCTGCAAACTCGGAACACCAGGCTGAACTGTGAACAGCGAAGAACCCCGAATGTGGTCTACGTTTCAGGGGTTAGAGAAAAATCCGTTCTAGATGTCCCATTTTGGCCAAAACGTGATCAGTGCTCACGCTAACAGACATCAAAAGGTTGGGAACCATCACTACTGTACTGGATGTGCAGAATAGAACATGGATGGGGTTGCATGTGTGGTGAGTTCATCACAACACACACACACACACACACACACACAACTGCTCACCACTGAATGACAGCACCAAGGTGCCATCTCCGTATTTATTAGGGGACTTTAAGGAGGTTTACATTCAACGTATAAAGCTGGATTTAAAAAATTGATGCAAATGAGTCTTCGACGCTTGTGATTAGAAGTAACAACTTTGCCATCTGCTGTGCTAAGCATTTTAATGATTAAAAAATACCTCAAACATTTAGGGGACTATAAAACTAAAACACTTTCCCTCTTATCTGAGCCAATGCATTGCTTTAAGGACAGTCTGCATTTTGTTTTGAGGACAGAAATGCAGCAGTGTAAGTACCTAAAATATAGTGTTCTTGCACACTCTGCTGGCTATAATAAGGTATTGCAGATATGTTGTATATTTTCCCTATACTGTATGCAGTACTTACCCACCATAATTAGAAACAAGATTCTCCTTATGTTCAATATAATTAAGTATATAACTTGATGATGGTGTGCATTACAAAGCAAAAGTCTTAGGTGAAGAAAATAATGTTTAAATTATACTCATGTTTGGTTGAAACTGAGATTGACTATTGTCTGTCAAAGTGTGTCTCTGCTATAGTCACCCAAGGATTTGCAGCAAACATATAACACAAAGTCAAAGTGAACTTTATTTATTACCCATGTATTTTTTGACTCAACCCCACGTTGTTTGGCTTATGAGTATCTAATTGGGTTATTCAACTAATGGGGTAAATTCATTAATTAACTGAGCTAGCAGAGAAATTTAACAAACACATGGAATGGCTGAGGTGCCCCTGAGGAGTTTGGGAACTGAAGCGGTGTTCATCTAGCCATCCAACTAGATATCAGTAATGTTATGGATAACAGAAGGAATTCTTTATTTTTTATTGTATTACAGTTAAAAATGCTCTGAGTGTTCATTTTGCTCTGATTAAATACAGGGCACTCACATTTGTGAGACTTTGGGGCTGAAAATCCCCACGAATGTCAGTGGCAGCCTGTAGGGCCAGCAGAGGCCATTAGGAGGTGCTGTTGTAGCAGGCAGTGGCAGTACCTGTCCAATCAAACACTACATGACACATTCCTGATCACACTCCTGTTTGAATCACCATTTTAGTGGAAATTTAATACTACAAGATGACCATCTTACTCTGTGAGAAGTTACATTCTTTTCAGACATCTATGGAGCTCCTGAGTAGGCACTGTTTGCAAGTGTATGGCTGTAAATGAATCCTCAGAGACGACCTTCTGACCCTTACAAAGCAGTCCAGCACCCACCCCTGTGTGAAGTTCATAAACTGTAATCAACCAGCAAC
>JAODJX010000037.1:5524721-5549446 GCA_026776945.1 Isichthys henryi | reverse complement strand
GGGGGTCATCTTGGACGCTGAGGGCCCCAATGTGGTGTCCAACTTGTTTGCGATATCCTGTCTTGTACTTGTACTGAGGCAGGTCAATGTATAGGGTGTGTTTTTATCCATTATAGTTTAGCTATGAATATTTCCATTGTACCACATAACAGCCCAAGAATGTGCAAGAGTAATAACCAAATAAGGAACTTACATCACTGGCAATGTCCCTGCAGGCCTTGGCAGCCTTGATAGCCATGGAATCCAGAGGAAGGTCATAACCCTTTTTCTTGTCCATCTCGTTTGCAAGTTTGTAAAGTTTCTGTTGTTGAATACAATGGTGCAAAGTTATAATTTATTAAATCTAAATCTATTACGTCCACCTTTATAGTGTTATTCATTGTATTTTAGATTTTCCACTTACACAGGAGGTACATAAATGGTTACTTTATGTACTAATGAAGGTTCTGCCTACCTCACTATAGTTGAGCATGTTCTGTCTTGCCAGACATACATTCATAGCATCAGGCATGATGTGGATCTGGGTCTTGTCCTTCTCCCAGGCTCCTGTGTAGGTTTGCTGCAGGAAAGGCACAGTTCATCAGTTATTATTGTCATGCATGTAATAATTTACTTACATATATGCATGTACTATATATACCTACACTTAATGGACTATAACATCCATAAAAGAAAAACACCTTCCACAAATGGGTGTCTTCCTATCACCTCACCTTGTTCATCATCTGAGCGTTTGCTGTTGCCAAGGCCATATCCATTGACTGCATCTCTTTGGTGAACTTGAATTTGCTTGGGTGTTGGCGGTACAGTGTTTCGCTTTTGATTTGAGTTGCTGTTTTTGCTTTCTCAACATCCAAAGACCCCATTGGTATCCAGCCGGTTCCTTTAATATAATTGCTGTACTCACTTTTATAGATATTCTGCAGAAAGTTAGGAGGTAGAAAATATACTTACAGTATAATGAGTAGTAAAAGGTAGATCTAAATATAAAAGGCTATAAGTGTGTAATTCCAGATATCAAGGCACATATTTTTAAAATTAGGTTTACATGTGAAACAAGTGAGATAAATTCTGGACCAGTATTTAAAAGCACGTTGCATGCTAGGCTCATTTGTTGCAGTGATATTGTCTTCACTCACATCACTGGCAATGTGCTGCATGTTCCTTGCTAGCTCCAAGTTCATGGCATCTGGGAGGACAGTATAGTGTGATATTTTCTGTTTATAGCCAGTGTTGGTGATCACTGCTGAGGCCTGCTTGGCCTGCACAACACTTAGCATGTCCACAGGGCTGCTGTACTTCAGCTTGGTCTTGTGGTAGTCCTTCTGGTAGTTCTTGTCGCTCTGCATCTTGGCCACCTCCATGTAGTGCACCAGCAGGGGGTCGTCCTGCAGACTGCGGAAGCCCAGATGATGGCCTCTGCTTTTCTCATAAGCCTGCTTGTACTTATACTGAAACAGTAACAAACACTTCGTCATCAGTAGTTCAACTTGAACCTCCCACAGAGATAGTTAACATCAATACAGTAAGTAAGATTTACCCAACACTTCAGTGTACTTACATCACTGGCAATATCCCTGGAGGCCTTTGCAGCCTTGATTGACATGGCATCTAGCTGGAGGTCATAACCTTTCTTCTTCACCTCCTCCATACCGGCCTTGTACAGTTTCTGCAATGACACCATAAACAGATTGATTATATACCAGAAATGTTGCAACTTTGACTTTAATAAGTTTGCCATAAAATGGCCGACAGAATCCTACTACCACCTCCTCCTGGTGTTAGCTAGAAACAAGGGCCCTTGGAACCTTAGGTAATGATAGGGGCCAACGTCAGATGGTGCGATACATCGGTTGGAACATTCGCTTGGTCGCCTCATGGCATCATCAAACTGATACTTATTCCAAGCTCGGGTATACCCTACAGGTGACATGTATTGCCCTCACCTGAGCAGCATAAAACAATATGCCAGAGCTACTAACCCATGGATGGTGCGGGCTAAACAAGCTAGTCCACCAGCAACGATGACAACACCTCCAATAAGCTACTATAAATGTTGGAACACTCACTGGCCGAAGCTGAGAGCTAGTGGGCATCCCGGACAACCGACGTGTAGACATGGCATGTATGCAGGAAATGAAGTAGAAAGGTGAGAGAGCAAAAGACAATGCCTATGACTACAAACTTCTACACAGGCAATGTCGCAAACTGAAAGGGGGTTGCAATCGGCAACAGTGAGAAGTGGCGGGACCAAGTTGTAGAGGTCACTCGAATTTAGGGGTCTAGGGTCTAGGGGTCATCTATACCCTTGTGACTCATCTCATGCCTTGTGCCACAAATGGGCTGCTCAGATGAAAAAAAAATGATTTCTGGGGTAACCTTGATGTGCACCGCCGATTGATTGCTTGTGATGAATGTTTCATCGTTGCCTGTGACCTGAATGAACATGTTGGTCAAGTGAGAGACAACAACGTGCGGACAAGGTCTTGGTGATTGGAACTACGATGGATGCCACATCCTGGATTGCACAGAGGCACACGACCTCGCTGTTTCCAATACATTCTTTAAGAAATGAACAACACATTTTGCCACCTACACCAACGGTGGATGAACCACGAAAATCGACTATTAATTACTACAGTGGCGTGATTTGTAGCTAGCAACGGATCCAAAGGTGATCCTGTCCATGATTATAGCCCCTCAACATCACCTCCTCATCCTAGATCTCCAGATCAACCTTAAACGTCGAATGAGAGTGAGAACAACAGAATTGGAAAGAGTCAAGTAGGGGAAGCTCCCTCAATACAAGGATCAGATGGCACAAGCGCTAAGCGCCCTCAGCGTCAATTCTGCACAGCCTGCTGGAACAGTCCTTTTGGATGACACTGCAGTTGTGACCCGCTGGGCCAGCTACTTTGAGCAGTTGTTTAAAATTGACCTTCCAGCTAGGATGTTGGACATCTCTGGGTCCACAGTCCTCGAGGCTGATCCTCCAATCAGCTGTGAACCACCTAATCTCACTGAGATTGCATGGGTGGTGAATCAGCGGAGGGTAGGGAAAGCCATAGGGATCTGTGGTATCTGAGGTGAACTTCTCCAGGGTGGTGGTAAGGCTGTTTGCAGGCAAACTTTGCTTCCATTTGAGAGTCAGGCATCATTCAAATTGACTGAATAACGGGACTTGTAGTCCCTATCTGGAAAGGCAAAGGTGATCGCCTGGGTTGCTTTCAATGCCCGGTAAGGTCCTTGCTAGGGTCATCCTTAACAGGATCTGTGATCGCTTGCTTGCCTGTCAGTGACCGGAGAAGTCTGGTTTTACGCCTAAGAAGTCTACCATCGACCGTATCCTGGCACTGAGGGTTCTCATTGAGCGCAAGCATGAATATCGGCAGAGGTTCTTTGCAGCCTTTGTCGATTTTCATAAAGCGTTTGACTCAGTTGATCAAGTTTCTCCATGGGACATCCTGAGACTTTGTGGGATCCCCCCAAAGTTTCTGGATGTCATGGCCTTCCCATACACTGGTACGATCATGACTTTACCAACGATGCTGTAATCCTAGCGGAGTCAATAGAGGCTCCGATGAGTGTCTGAGATTGCGCGTGTCCTGGATAAAGGACAGGTCTCTAATGTAGAACTCTTCATGCTTAGAAGCATACAGGGTGCTTGCTTTTGTGTTATACAATTGTACAGTTGGGGTTATTATTTAGATGGGAAATTCAGCATCTCAGGTTTCTAAAATATGAAGAGCTAACTTAGAAGTAACCAAAAAAATTGTAGGCACTACAGTCTTCCCTCTTCAATGATAGTGACCTTAGTGTGATGGAGCAGTTTGCATGAGACTTAGACTTAGGACATGCCTGAGAAACTATATCCCAACTGATATCCACAGAGGTACATGAACATCTAGAGAGCCAACCTGATGAGCTAGAGTCTCAAGGAAAGAGAAGAAGCCTTTAGATCTGATCTGTTTGGCATGGTGCTATCCCATCTTCAATTAGAGACGCAGTGGAAAAATTTATGAAATGAATGAATGAGCTGCACATCTCATGGCCACTTTGCAAATTCTTCTCTCTTAGCTTAGAGCAGGGGTCTCCAACTCCGGTCTAGTCCTGGAGTGCTACTGTCCAGTAGGTTTTCTACTCTACCTGGCTTTTGATGAGCCACACCTGTTCCAGATATTTCATTGAGATCAGGTATAGCTCATCAGAAGCCAGGTTGGATAGAAAACCTATTGGACAGTAACTTTCCAGAACCGGAGTTAGAGATCCCTGGCTTAGAGCCTCTATATATTATCATTATAAAAGCAGTTGTACTGATCAAGGGAAACCCACAGGGTAAGCATATAATGACAGTCTTGTAATGCCAGAAATGTAAGACTACAGGAGAAGATGAAGGACTATTTTTGAGTAGCTTTGTAGGTCTTACCTCGCTCAAATTGAGCTGGTTGATCTTTGCTTGGATCAGCAGAGGACTGTCTGGCATAATGTGGACCTTGAGCTTGTCTTTCTCCCAAGCATCAGTGTATGCTTTCTGCAGAAGAATGAACCGAGCATGAATGCAGTGATTCAAGATTCAGCAGAAGAGGAACGTTTCCTCAAGCCATTATGGACACAGCATACCTGATTCATAATCTGATTGTTGGCAGTGGCAAGGGCCAGATCCATGGAGTCCATCAGTTTTGTGAACTGGAACTTGGAGGGGTGAGCGCGGTACCGCTTCTCGCTTTGGATCCCAGTGCCGACCCTGGCAGTTTCTACTGCCAGAGATCCTATGGGAACCCACCCAGTTCCTTTTACATAATTGTTGTAGTCATTCTTATAGATGCACTGTAAGAGATTGAAGAGAGAAAAGAAATAATTAGAATGCAAAAATATGTACAGTATGAGAAACAACAGTGCTGTGTGTGAGTGTGTGTGTGTGTGTGTGTATCTCATGCATTCACATCTGAAATTCAGCTTAAACCCTTCAATAGAGCCATGAATACTTTATCTGTTGAATCATAATTTGATGTAGGGCTGTCACTATAGATTATTTCAATGATTGTGTAATCTACCAATTAATCTTACGATTCATCAGGTAATCATTCATATAGCATATAAAATATACATTACAATTGGCGTCAGCCAGGAAGCAGCCAACCATTACAGGGCGCATACACAAACGGTCAATGTAGGCACTCCGGTTCACTTAATTTCCCTGTTTTTGGACAATGCAAGGAAACTGTAGGAGTATCTGCTAAAACATCATGCACACACAGGCTGAACACACACAATGGTGGTGTGCAATGACAGCGCTACTCACTGTGCCACTGTGTCACCCTCAATGTTAGGCTTGCACGATGTGCGTCATTAATATCAACATGACATGTCATGACCATGCAATTGTCACATTGAAAGGACAGTGATAGTCTGCTGGATTCAAAACATTAGTAATTCGCACTAAAACATTTTTACTGCCACATGAATGAAAAGTTAGCATGCTTTGCAATGCTAATTATGCTTAGTTTTCGACGTTATCTAGCATATTTTGAATAATTAGTCTAAAGTTTACTGCTGCTGCATTTGAATGAGCTGTGCATCTGCTCTCCCAGACAATCATAATCATTCTTGTCTTTGCTGGTGGACTCACTGACCAGGGTCGCTAACTTTAGTCAGATGGCTGGAGTGAGATTTTCAATTCGAGACTAGTCTGCACACACATTTACGTATATGTAAGAGTTTTATTATGTTTCAAATAGTCTGGAGGGTTTGCAAACTGGCCCAGTGCTCTTGATGTAGCTAATTATAAGTTTATTATTGAATAATACAGATTTGCTGTAAGATTTCTTGTGTGAGCATGACAGTCTGAAAGTGGGAGTGTCATGCTAGATGCATGAGAGCTGGCAACCTTCCACAGACTGTGTAGCGTGTTTGTAAGAAATTAAAAAGAGCAAAGTGGAGAAAAGCAAACAGAAACTGATCAGGGAAAGACATTCATTTTCCGCAGTATGGAAATATTTTGTGTTCCATAGAGACGATATTGAGCAAAAGGAGGTAATTTGTGTCAGTTGGCACAACTCACAGCAACACCACCAACTTATTTGACAGACTGTATTGGTTATTAATAAAGGCCTATATAGTTGATTTCAATTCCTAAATATTGCAAAAACTTGCAATGTGAAGTTTCAAAATATCGCAATGTGATCTTCTTCCAATATGGTTCTGCCCAACCGTTTTATGTGAGTGAATGCAGGTAAGCAAAGGGCTGACCTTCCTTTTAGTGGCAGTTATTTTGACGTACAGTAGTCATAGAAAGTAAATTAAGCAAAAATACCTGAAAGTGATGAAAAAGACAGGCTAAGGTATTACGAGTGGCTAAATGACACATATCTATGGCTAACCTTGTACTATTGGGTGAATATCAAACCGGGATGTATTCAAGTGGCTTAATGGTTAGGGAAGCACACTTGTAATTGAAAGATTACAGATTCGAATCCCTGACCAGCAAGGCACTACTGAAGCATCTTGAACAAGGTACCACCCCCAGGCACTGCTCCCCGGGCGCTGAATTAGCTGCCCCTGCTGTGTCACATTGTCACATATGGGTTAAATGCAGAGGACACATTTCGTTGTTGTGTGTCAACAATGACAATTAATCACTAAATTCTTAAAAAAAAATCTTTTAAGATGTATTTGACTTGTTGTGCTGTGGTGATATTTAAGTTCCCCTTCGAAATACCGACAAACGACTGCATTTTCCTTCACTTTTAATGTAAAGTGCTTCCACACAACAACTTCCAACCAAAGCTTTCACTCTTTATTTGCCTCATCCACTTTGCTCCAGCTTCCTTCTGGTATATAGCCGAGTAATCGAGAAGGAAAAATTTAATCGATGCTTTTTAGTAATCGAGTAATCAAGCTTAACAGAATAATCATGACAGCTCTGATTCGATGCAGATACTGTTTAAATTATCTGACTCGCATTTTCCATTAAGGTTTTGACATTAAACATAGTGCATCAATGAAACTTCATTGAAATTATAATAACTGCTAAATGCAAAGGAAATTCCCATGACATTGCATGAGATGGCATTTACTTATTGTACAAGGCGACATTTAAGGATCAGAGAGCAGGGTCAGCCAGTCCCTGGAGAAATTGGGGTTAAGAACCTTGGTCAACAGTGACATCACTCTGCCAGTTGGCATCCTTCTGATCATATGCACAAAGGCATAACCTACAGAGCTACGCATTGTTTTGCACTTACATTACTGACAATGCTGTTCATGCTGCGAGCCAGTTCCAGGTCCATGGCATCCGGCAGTAAGGTGTAGCGGTGCTGCAGTTTTTTGTAGCCGATGTTGGTGGTGGCGGCCGAGGCCTGCTTGGCCTGCACAACACTTAGCATGTCCACAGGGCTGCTGTACTTCAGCCTGGTCTTGTGGTAGTCCTTCTTGTAGTTCCTGTCGCTCTGCATCTTGGCCACCTCCATGTAGTGCACCAGCAGGGGGTCGTCCTGCAGACTGCGGAAGCCCAGATGATGGCCTCTGCTTTTCTCAAAATCTTTCCTGTACTGGTACTGTAGTGACACACATAATTGTGGTTAATATCTACACTATACTTTATACTGTACAGGATTTAGAAAATACAAAATTGCCAAATGTTCAGTCCTAGCGATAATTTATCTGCATATATATATATATATATATATATATATATATATATAGGAATTAATTGGAAATGACATTGCCTTCATTCCACTGCGAAAGGACATCACATGAAACTGCTTACGTTACTGGCGATGTGTCTTCCCATCTTAGCCGACACAAAGGGAATTGCATCCGTCTTCATGTCATATCCTTTAGCGATGAACTCAGTCCATTTCTGCTTGTAGTGAACCTGCAGGTACCAGTGACAGTGTTTTCCAGTGGACTCACTATGGAACTCTGCTGCTCTTTAAGCAGCCAAGAAACCCTTCACAATGTTCTTCAGTAACGAACTGACCTCACTCAGGTTCACCGCATTGTACTTGGCCTGAATAAACTCTGGGCTGTCGACAGGCAGGTTGTATGTGTGTTTAAACTTCTCCCCGGATGCTCTGTATGCCACCTGCGGTGAGAAGAGCAAAAAAATAAATAAATAAATCAAAAGCATATACCTCTGATATGCTTAAATTATTTTACTCTTGCTGGCATTTGCTTAGCAATGTACTTTGTCTAAACAAACAGTATAACAGAACAGTGTACATTTGTGTATTCTAGTAATTTGAAATGTTTTTTACTGTTATTTCAATCCAAACCAATAATTAAAATCAATTCACTTTCATGTGTTTTATAAGCTTGAGACAAATATTCAAAACCTTCAAATTGTAAGTGATGTAGATCTCATTCCATAAAAGCTATTGCTATGAAATTATGTAATAATGTAAAAGCAATAAAAACATCATTAAATGGAGAATACTGTAACACACTGACAATTCAGAAAATGATTTGAGCCAAGATAATATCACTGAAACATATATATTAGGCATGAAACTTCCAGTCTAAACCAAGTAGAAATACAGAATGTGTAATTGTCACTGCCCCATGGGATCACCAGCGATCACCCCTGCCTGAATACTGACCATTCCCGTTAGCTGATGATCTATAATGCTAGCTGTGCTAGCTGTTGTATCTGTAGCCTTGTGACCATAACAACAGGTCAGTCAGAAAGTCTTCTGAGACTAACTAGCATGTTTTCTAAGTTACACACATGCTGCTCTATTGTCGCATCGTCCTGAGCAAAATATGTCCTCACATCATTGAGTTGCTTGGTGTTGCTCGTGGCCAGTGTCATGTTCATGGAGTCCACGAGGCTGGTGAAGCTGAACATGCTAGGGTGCTGGCGGTACGACTTCTCGTCCAGGGCACGGGCGGCTGCCTTGGCTTTCTCCACATCTAACGAGCCGATAGGGACCCAGCCAGCACCCCTCATCATGCTCTTGTAGTCAGCCTTGTAGGCATTCTGGTTCAGGACAACAACCATGTTTTAGATAAGTAAATTATATCCACAGAAGTACATAAATGGGAATGAAGTACAAAGGCCTTACGTCGCTCTGTATGCCCATCATGCTGCGAGCCAGTTCCAGGTCCATGGCATCCGGCAGTAAGGTGTAGCGGTGTTGCAATTTTTTGTAGCCGATGTTGGTGGTGGCGGCCGAGGCCTGCTTGGCCTGCACAACACTTAGCATGTCCACAGGGCTGCTGTACTTCAGCCTGGTCTTGTGGTAGTCCTTCTTGTAGTTCTTGTCGCTCTGCATCTTGGCCACCTCCATGTAATGCACCAGCAGGGGGTCGTCCTGCAGACTGCGGAAGCCCAGATGATGGCCTCTGCTTTTCTCATAAGCCTGCTTATACTTATACTATTAAAAGAAAATCACGGCAATACGTTAACCACTTATCAGGAATGCATTATGTTAATTATAAATCTTGAGTGGAGCAAAAAAACAAAATTAGTGTAGTCCAAAACGTACATCACTGGCTATATTTCTTGAAGATTTGGCGGTAGTAATTGGAAGAGCATCTTCGTTCATGTGGTGTCCTTTTAACAGATCTTGTTTATAAGCATACTTGTAAAAGTTCTAGAAAACAAAAAGATATGTAAGTTTTCTGCAAAGTTAAAAGAATCATATAACACCATGTATGATTTCATTGAACATTAAATTCATGAACATTGATTTAACTAGCTAAAACAGTAATATGGTAAATGGTTCACTCACCGGGCTAAAGTTGACTGCATTGTATTTCGCCTGCAAAAGCTCTGGAGAATCAACAGGAAGGTGGTATGTATGCAGGAACTTCTCACCACCAGCCTTGTACACTCTCTGGAAGAACAAACACCTAATGATCCTCAGATAACACCGAATGTCTGCTTCTCACTTCTTAAAACCAAACATGAAATACTCCACAGTGATCATTTTCAGCCTTGTTAATGTTTGTCATTCTTCTCAGGTGTAAAGAAGACAGGAGGCCCAATCTAGGCAGAGGAAGGTAAGACGGAACGGAGGCATAGTCCTGGGGACTCACATCACTTAGTTGCTGGGCATTGAGCTTGGCCTGAACCATCACGGGAGAGTCACAGATGCTGGTGAACTTGATGGTGTCAGGGTGCTGCCGATAATTCTTTTCATCCAAAGCTTTTCCCGCCATCTTTGCTTTTTCCACATCTAGAGAACCAATAGGTACCCAGCTGGCTCCCTTCACGGAATTCTCATAGTCTGACTTGTAGTTATTCTATTGGGAACAGCAGAAACAGAGGTGTGAGAATGACTTTACATCACGCGTGTGGACCTGGTTACAAGCCCTGAAGTCAGCTTATTGTGACTTACGTCGCTGACGGCGGCATTCAGAGCTCGAGCCAGCTCCAGGTTCATGGCGTCAGGAAGAAGGGTGTAGCGGTGCTGTAGCCGCTTGTAGCCAATGTTGGTGGTTACGGCCGAGGCCTGCTTAGCCTGCGTAATGCTTAACATGTCCACTGGAGTGTGATACTTCAGCTTCACCTTGTGGTAGTCCTTAGTATACTCCCTGGCACTCTGCATTTTGGCAACGTTCATGTAGTGCACCAACAGGGGGTCATCATCAAGGCTACGGAAGCCGACGTGGTGACCTTTAGCCTTCTCGTGTTCTTTCTTGTACTGATACTGCAGGGAAATGCAAAAGCACAGTTGAGAATGTGGACCTTGCCTGCTTCAGTTGATATACATTATAGAAATGACTGGAAACCATCTAAAATGGTTTGGGTGTCAGACTGTGATTGTGAATGATTAGAGTTTAGGCATAAGGGAAAAGCAAGAGGAGTCCAGGCAGCAGGCCAAGCAGGGTCTGCCTTACCCCTGGAGGAATGTGTGCTTTTGGAGGTGATCAGGGCAGCGGCCCGAGACTGAACTGAATACTTACACTACTGGCTGCGTTTCGTGCTGCCTTAGCGGCCAGGATGGGAATCGCATCAGTCTTGAGATCATATCCCTTTGCAATGAGGTCTTCAAAGCTCATCTTGTAATATTTCTAAATTTAAAAAGATTTAAATGTAAAGATACTTAATCCCATGTGTTCACACCGGAAAACTACATGCAAGTATCCATGGTTACCTACATTGCTTAGATTGAACGCGTTACATTTGGCCTGAATGAATGCTGGTACATCTGAGGGCAGGCAGTACTTCCTCATGACATCATTTAGGCCTTTCTTATAGTTCAGCTAAAATGACAAGAAAAATACCCATCAGCTTAAATCGATTAACCAAATTCCCACAATAGTTCTACACGATACTTCACATACAGCTTTTTCACTGTGTTCATGTCGATGCAAAGGCGTGAGACATCACAGCTACTTAGCAGCTACTTAACATCTACTCGAAAAGTGATAATTTATGTACTCTAATTCTGAATGTTCATGTCACTCACGTCGCTCCTCTGGATTTGGCTGAGTTTGGCCTGCACCATGGTGGGGTGGTCGTCGATGGCAGTAAACGGAATGCTGTCAGGAGGCTGCCGGTATTTTTTCTAAAAAAAATCAGGGACATGTTACCCAACGTCTGCCATATTCACGTCACAAACAGCGCATCAGAGAGAAAGCGGCATGGGTCTTACGCACCTCGTTTAAAATCTGCCCGGCCTTCATGGCTTTCTCCACGTCCATCGAGCCAAACGGAATCCAGGGAGTGCCTTTGGTGTAGCAGTTGTACTCGGACTTGTAGTCATTCTGTACAAAGAAAGGCAACACACTATGAAATACGTCCAGCTCAAGCTGAAGGCGAAATCAAACAGCAAAGTGACAATTTTGCTTTCGAGGACTTTTACAAGCATTGAATTTTACACTTGGCTTCTGAATGAAAATGGAAGTAATGCTTATAAATATGGACAGTCGATTTTATTTACAGATTTATGGACAGGAAGAGTATAATGCAGACTGTCCATTAATTTGTAAATGGTTGGCAAACCTGGCCAATCCATACAGCTCAAAACAAGTTTATGTAGTCGTGTCAAAAGCCACACCAATACTGAAAGGTCAACTATAGTCATGTGACCAGGGGCTCATAAAGTCTGAACGTTAAAAGCACAGTAACATGGTCAGAGGCCCCTGGGCTATTTTACTTGTTAGAGGGCCCCTTATCTGGGGGGCGTTGGGGGTTGGGGGGGTAAAGCTCCCCTAACAGTAAGGTGTGTCTGATAGTCACTCCGAGCGCCTGCAGTCCCATACATCACTCTGAATGGTGTTTGCCCTCTTCGCCAGGTCTAGAGCCATGCTGTCACTGGGAAGGAAGTACTTGTGAATCAGGTTTTTGTAGCCAGTATTGCTAGCAACGGCCTGGGACTTCTTAGCCTGGGAGATGGCCATCATGTCCAGAGGAGTGTGGTATTTGGTCTTTGTCTTCTCATAGTTCTTTTTGTACTCACGCTGCAAAAAAAAATGGGTTAGGTGAAAAACTTTGGCTTCGGTGGAAAAAACCTTCCTGTTATGTTATTATTATTACTTTTATTTTCACACTAAACACTCACATCACTCTGGATTTTAGCAACATGAACAGAATGCAAAATCTTGGGATCGTCTTCAATGCTTAGGGCTCCAATCATCTGGCCTTTGTCCCTCTCGTGCTGTTTCTTGTATTTAACCTGTAATTATAGCACCACAATGGCATTATTCATTTTGTTACTTAGAAGCAAAGCATAAAGCGCACATTCTAAAACAGGAGAGTAAAATGAAACGTGCATGGATTCCTCACATCGCTGATGATGTTAGTGTGAGCTCGAGCTGCCAGGATTGGAAGAGCATCACTCTTCATCTCAAACTTCTTCGCTTTGGTTTTCTCCCAATCATACTTGTAACAGTTCTATAAAAAAAAAAAAAAATCAAAATGATAAACAGACGTGCAGAAGCAGGCTTCTTTCTCTAGAAACAGGATGTAAGGGCAGGTAGCAGGTACTCACATCGCTAAGGTTGTAGGCATTGACTCTGGACTGGATGAAGAAGGGATAATCGGGGGGCACATAACATTTGAACTTCTCCTTTTCATACTTTGCCTTGTAATGGAGCTGAAGGCAAACACACAAACAGGGATAAGCACAGAATTGAAGTACGATCTCTTAAAAACTCACGTACACTCTCATTCGATTGTACTTCAAAAATTGCAGACACACACCACTAGATGGCGCCAATGACTGTGTTTACATCTCACTGAAGAGGTCCACTTAACGTGTTCTCTTCCCATGAGATTATTTTTAGCAAACAGACCTCATGCCTCTAATAATATCCCGGTGATTTCAATTTTAGCTGTGGTTTCCATGGTGACCACAAGAGCACATTGAGGAGCGTGTGACTCTAAAAAGCCCTTTTTCAGAGAACAGCGGTGCGACCCTCCTGGACACGTACATCACTGAGCTGCTTGGCGTTTATGGCGGATTGTACTTGCACAGGGGAGTCTGTCACTTGAGTAAACTTCACCCTGTCAGGATGCTGCTTGTATGCTTTCTACAAAAAGAAGAAAAAGAAGCCAACATATTTCACCCGACTCGTTACCCGCAACATAAAAATGCAAAGGGATTTAATTAAAACAAATAAAGACAAATAAAAGAAACCATCCATGCAAAATTGTGTTAAACCTTGCAAAAGTAAACCCTTTATTTATTGGTTGCTACTCAGATGTTCACACAAGGTGAGAGCTGTATGTAGACCCCGGGGGGGGGAGGGGGGGGACTCCCGTGAGGTTTATAGGAAGGCAGGCCTCACATCACTGCATTGCTGTAGCTTCTTCAGAGCTTCATATTCAGGGGTCATCGTCTGCAGGTAGAAGCACCTGTTCTTGGTATCTTCATAGTCAGCTTTGTAACTTTTCTGAACGAAGAAGAGAGCACAACATGGAACAGCGGAACACCCTCATCATCGTCATCATGACAGGATGAGTGTAAGGCCATGTTTGTGCACATCACTGTCACTCTGCTCACATCTCCCTTCATCTCCTCCACCCTCTGGCAGTGCAGCATATTCATGTCCTCGTAGCTGCCGACATAATGTCCCTTGACTTCGTTTTCATATTTGTCTTTATAATGTGCCTGAAAAAGGGAAAGGTTGCTAAGGTGTCACGTTAGCGCTACAGCTAAGCATGGACCATATTAGAATGCTGATTTCGGCTCTATACACATAAGCTTACATCACTGAACTTCTTCATGATGTTGTCCATCTTGAACTTGGGAGTATCGCAGTAGTTGATGCTAAAGCCCCTTGCTTTTTCATAGTCAGCCTTGTACACTTTCTATACAGAGAGAAACATGCACAGTCATCGATTACTTGCACTACCGAGGAGCGCAGTCCCATTGCTGACATGCAGTGATACAGGAGTGAGACAGAGACAGCACTCAGGAACTGGCACCCACGTCGCTCAGGATGGTGCCGGCGTATCTCTGCTGCCTCAGCACTGGGTTGTTTGTCGCTGGGAGGGTGCTGTAACTGGATGTTGACTTTATCTTCTCATATTCCTTCTTGTACTTGACCTGGAAGGAGGGAATGGAGGGAGGAAGATTGTGACTCCAATGAAATCATCTGTAAGCATCACAGAGCTCTATTCAGAATTGATAGGCAATGACTTGTGGGAAGGTCCCGTTACATGCTAACTGTATAATGTTTCTTTTTACTTCTAAGTCATTGCTTCATGCTCTATTAGGTTTACCATTGATGTGTGGTAGAATTTATAATATTCACATAATTTACTGAACTAGCATTTATGTACCAATTTATTAAGTGGAAACATCCCCACCAATACCATCTTCACTCATTGTCGTTACTGAATTAAGGTGGAAATGTGCCAAGTTAACTATCCCACATCTCCAGCCTGCCAATCAGACATCCAGACAATTGGCATTAGAAGGCAAATCTCCTCCAAATTATGGGAGTCACATCTACGCAAGGAAAGTCTCGCCCAAGTCAAAGAACCGGAGGACCCACCGCACTGGCTGTCTGCCCCGCCTTCTTCTGGAATTCATACTCAGGGGTTTGGGTTTGCATGAAATAAATCTGGTCTTTGGCGTCTTCATAGTCAGCTGTGTACTTTCTCTGATGAGAACCAGGGGATAAGCGATTTAAAAAAATCAACCTGTGTTTGAAATACCAGACAGCTGGTCTGGCAGTCTGTTGCTTGTAGATTTGGACATCTGGTTACGACAGTGCATGAGGACAAATGGCAGAACGCTACAGTAGCGAGAGTTTACCTGAATGACATTTAAGGTTCACACATCAGGACTGTCCAGAATAAGATAATACAAAGCTTAATAAAATGTGTACAGGGTGCCGTATATAATAATAATAAGTATTATTATCATTATTATTGGGCTTACCCAAAGCAGTTTCTTTCTTACAGTTTTACTGCTTATTACCAAATTCTATTTTGATACGTCAGAAGATGACTGGCTCATGAACAGAGCAGTGATGCTTAGTGAGGTCCAGCCTGAAACCCCAAGTACCATGTGGCTTTGGATCATGTGGCTTTTGCACTGGAGTGGCGTATCACTTACGGCGCTGATGTTGTCCATGGCCATCTTGGCGATGGCGACGTCAATGTATGGCGTTTCGCACCAGTGGCCCTTCACCTTCTTGTTGTAGGCCTCACGATACTTAAGCTGCGACAGACAACGGCGTTGTGATAAAAAGCTAGTGACAGCTGCACACCGCAGAATACGGTGAGACGTGTGAAGGTGAGCAAGTCATCTCTCTTATCTTGAGGTTGCAGTTAATGTCACGGTGATATAGAAATGCAAGGAATGTCTCGCTGTAGACTACCAAACCCCAATGCTGTTACCCACAGCTGCTCTGGATTCTTATTATAATCCAGAAGCAGCTGGTCAAGGCATCCCAGACAGTTCACAACACAGTGACTGTGGGCCTTGGGCAGATCCCACTGTCCCTTAACCACAACTGACAGCTCGCATGTGACTGACAGCTTTAGCCACCCCCCAAATGATTTGCCGCAGCGTCCACCTACGCCTAACTGGCCCTGGGACTTGCCCACTCATGACTGACAGAAGGACCAACCCACATTCCACTGACAGCACGATGCACACCACCCTGCTCTCATAAGTCTCAGCTGTGACTGCAGCACCCAGGCGAGCCTCACCGCCAAGTGCTGACCTCATTTCCCCACCTGATGCACCACAGTCTCTCCCCAAAATCCCCCAGAATCATTGGTGATGACATCTGTCTTTGATAATGTTTGCTTCAGGGTTGGTCTGTCCCTGCTTCTCTCGGATCATATTTTACTGCAAGGAAAATCTAAACAGATATAAATCTGGCACCTGCTGGAATGCCTGCAGGAACTCGAGAAAACAAAAGAATTCTGTATTACTGTTAATGTTTTGACCAGTATTTCAACCCATCTTTTGCTGGTCAAATTTCCCATTTCAAGCTCCATCAGAAAACTGAGAGATATTTTCCTCCCCCTCCCCCACCAGCAGCCTGCATGGATAAGCGGTTTGAAGATGAGTAGATGGCTAACACTTTCGTTCATATTTCTGGGTCGTTCTTGACCTGGTCGTGTGGAATATGAGTGTTGTGCTATGTGTTTTGGTGCAAGTAGTTGTCACATGCTGACAGACAGGAAAATGGTGGGACACTCACATCACTGCGCTGTGCAAACACCTTCTTGGCCAGATCCACCTCAGGGGGGTTTGCCAGGGAGGTGAACTTGGCCAGTTGTTCATCATGGCTCTTCTTGTACTGGACCTGCATAGTACAACACAGAGGTGAGAAATCTGAGCACCGCTCCGGCTGCCAGGCGACGGACAGGTGTCATTGCTACAGATGGACATCAATGCCTCAGGTTTCTGTCAGCAGGCTTTGAAATCTGGGATCTCAGTCCAACGGTCTCAGTTAAACGAGCTAAATAGCTGATAATCACTTTTGCCGATGTCGCACGCTTCATTTTAATTGTCTTATGAAATGGAAAACTGTAGAGTCTGAAAGTGGATTCAAGTGACTAATTTCACTGGAAATACACTCCAGATGGTACGTGACTCAACACAAACGTAAACAAGTGCAGGTTGAGTGGAGAGACCCAGTGTGCAGCTCTGATCCTCCTCACTGAGCATTAATGTAACAGTGACGTCTGTGTGTCTTTTCATCAGGCTTTCGTTCTTAGAAGAAGGAAGGCGGAACTCACATCGCTGAGGACTTCTTGGGCTTTGGCCACCCTGCGTAGCTCGGGGCTGTCGCTGTACGGAAAGTACATGGTCTTGTCCTCATCCCAGGCCTCTGTGTACAATTTCTGATAGCATGAGAAGAACAGATGAGAGGCAGGTACAGATTCCTCAAGGACTTACCTGACCTTCTATGTGCTGTTCATACACAGTGTTAATAACCTATAATCGCTCTTCTGCTTCCTCTTTCACATATTATGGGGATTCATTGGCCATTAGCTGCCCTGCCAGTCCTCTGGTAGATTGTACCTTGCTGTAATTTTGTGCGTTCTTCACTGCTTGCACCAGCTCTGGAGCATCTGGGGGCAACAGGTACTTGTCCTTGGTCTCATCCCATTTCTGCCTGTAGAGAGCCTAGAATGGAGAGGATCAGTGAACCATCCCATCCTGGCTGATTTATGTCATACTTATTTTCCAGTTAAAATTATTGCTGATTTTGTGCAAGGTCCGTAAGGATAAATATAAGGATTCCTCCAGGTTTTCAACCATAAATGTCTACCTGAGCAGGGGGTGACTAAATCTTAAGGGGAATTTGAAGGTCAAGCCTAATGACTGAAAGCCTGGATACTGGGCTTAGATTAAGCTAAGAGTGAAGTACAGACATAGTCTTAAGCTTCTTTTAGGTAGATTTTTTAACAATTGCAGATTAAACATCAAAACCAGCCACAGAGGTTGAACAGCCAGCTGTCATTTATAACCTCCCTTTGGTTCTTGCTTTCTAAGCACCAGTATTAACCTACAAGCTTGTGAACAGATTGTGGTTTACAGTGTAAAGACGCACATAGGCGACTCTAGGCTTCTCTCCCATAAAGTACAAGGTGAGAGAGCCCAACCAGTCATTCATCCAGATAAATAATTTTGTAAAAAAGGGAAAAAAAAATAAAAAGAAATGTTTACAATAATTTATTACATATACATATAGTACACACGCCACATTTTCATATATAACTTAAAATATAATTTTATTGAACTTAAGAAGTTCAAATAGTATTTTCATGTAACCACGAGGGGGTGCAATTTTACCCCTTGCACCCCCAGCAAACCCACATATGAAGATACAGCCTCGCACATCACCGGGATTGGGCCTCACTTTGTTCAATAGCTCAGAGACGTGCTTAACGTGGCTGATCTCCCGGGCCGTCCCGTCATAATGGCTCATGGTCTGCGACTTCACACCCTCCATGCGGTACTTCACCTGCGGTGAAATAGCAGCAGTTAAAGATGCTGGTAAAAGTAAGTTCAGGAAATCTGGTAGGTAGAATATGTGCATTTGAAAAGCAGCGTATAACTTTGCCGGATAAATAAAAACTATGTGTAAAGGTTGACATAATGCAGCTAAGGCTAAGCCTCTGCGCCTGTGATCGGAAGGTGGCTGGTTTGAGCCTGGCTTCAGCAGAACAGCCACAGCCGTGGGCTCTAGAGCAAGACCCTTAATTGCTGCCAAGCTTGTTATACAATATGTGTCAGTGTTTCATGGAGAGCAAGATGGGGTAGGTGAAAAAAGAGTTTTCCCACAAGGATTTAAGTGTCATCATTATTATAAAGACATTAATAATTTCTACTAGCAGCCATCATCCATGAACTTATTTTCAGTTTTTTTTTATTTTTATAATTTGATGTGAATTTTGTCATTTTGTGACATGTGTGTCATTTTGTTGACATTATATGTCTCGAGTCATAATACATTTTTTGATTGACTTGTTCATTATCCAATTAGGTGCAAGGAGCACGTGTTGCACGTACATCACTGAGCTGCTGCTGGGCCTTCTTTATCCTCATCATCTCCAGGTTTTCGGCTGTCATGGCATACGGCTGTCCTTTGCTTTGGTCATACGCCTGCCGATATTTATTCTGTGGGCAAAGAGAAATTAAATGATCATTATTTGCACAAGCAAACTTCCCACATATCCCATCCTGCTCTACTTTGAGACGGATATATATACACACGCATATCTGATCACAGGATCAGAGGCTAAGGCTCAAACGAGCCACCATCTGATCACAGGCTCAGAACACACTCTGCCCCAGGCCAGGCGTAGGATCTGGCCGGCAGCAAACGCTCCCACAACGGAGGCTCACATGGCTGAAAAGATCCAGCATCTTCTGGCTGTGGGCCAGATAGGGGGTCATGAACTTGGAGGTGTCCACCTTCACCTTCTTCTTTCCCCTTCGCATGGGAAGAGCCCCAGACTGTTGGAGAGAGATACACCATTACTCACATGTCCTAGGAGACAGATGACCACACAGCTTCGGTCATGAGAACGTTACTGAAATATGAGCCTATTAATAAGTCTTATATTACAGGAAATCTACTTTAAAAATAGTCATTCTCATGAACTGTACATACGAAATGCAGATTGCCCTGAACTTAAACAGAGAAAACAGACATGGCTAAAATTAACTCTACAAAAATGTCTCACTCAAGTCAGCAGAATTCAAATATAAAAAAGGAAATGAAAAATGAATTAATACATACAGCTACAATCGTGGTTATATACTTGCTGTACTGCGAAAATTCAGGACAAGGAGGCAAGTCACTATTTTACGTACCTGCTAAAGTGCTCATTGCATTTCTGAATTGGTCATAAACGTTTCGGTATAAGTAAATAAAAGCTCTAGCTGGAACTGTCAGTGATGAGGAAGACTAGAGCATTTAGCAATGACCGCTAACAGCTACAGCATCATGTTAGGGTTAGAGGTTGTCCGGGGTCAGACTGCAAGCATGTCCATCACCGGCATAGAGAGCGCGCAAGAAGCTCTACAGGAGGAACGGAGCTGCTTCAGGGTAACGTGGGGCTTATTTCACCTTCTGCTCCCAGCAATATAAAGCCAGGATCAGTGGAATAACCCCCTGGCATGCAGGCCTATTCTGGCGGGAGGTGGGGAAGCAGCCTTGCATCAGTCTCACAGCACTCGCCAACAGGAGTGCTCCGTGTTTACCTCCGCGGCTGCTGTTTTCTGGGCGATCCCCTCCGTTTTCGTCACTTGCTACAAATATAGGAGAAACTGTTCAACATGCAGATAGAGGACAGAGATACAAACGAATAGCATAAATGTGGCTTTTTCCATTGTGGCACAGAACAATGAAGTGCTCCTCCCAGGTCCTAACCAAGGAAACAGTTTATTGGAGAGAAGACAGGCCACCAGCAGGGATGATGTACTGTAACTGAGAACATGATCATAACACTGCACAAACAGATCCTTGCACAACATCAACCTGTGGAGTTTAGCCTAACCCTAACCATGTCCCTAACCTTAACCATGGCTGCCTCTGTCTATCCTCATTCGCACTGCAATCTGTGCCCCTGACGGGAAATCAAATGGGTCCCAAAAAAGCCTCATCTACGGGTAACATACAATGATTCCCTAAAATGTCACTGTCCATCAGTGTATCTTTGGACATTTGCTGTTCAGCCACACTTTTTCAGAATTCTTCACAAAAACCAGTCGTGTACTGGACTGATTCATGCTACCTATGACTTTTTTGACCGTGAGAATCAGCACTCGGCGTGTTCTATTAACAGTTATCCTTTTGGTGATACTAATCCAGGCAAAAGCCTCCTGCACCACAAGGGAACGTCGGAAGAACAATGGAAACTGGGCAAAACCCACTGCCGCCCCACAGAGAGTGAGAGAGGTCAAGGAGAGTTACAGCACAGAGGCTGTGATACAGCAACCAATCAGGGCGGAACGGAGACTGTCACTACGAGGTATCGCTCAGATGGGTGCCATCTTTACCCCAGGGCACTGAACAGGTGCAATTTTTACCCAGAGACTGACTGGAAGATTCTGCAGCTACGTTGTTCATTCACCCAGCTTGCTGTTTGCTAAAGTAGGAGCTCTGCTGCCATGTTTGACATTTGTGAAAACAACCAGTTTGACAAAATTCTTTCCAAAACTTAGAAGAGTCTGTAGATGGGAAGAAAATGTTAACACATCCTTTTCTGGACACGCAGAACTATGAATGTAGGCAAACTTCATCAAAACATAACACTCCATGAACTGTCATGCCAACAGGTCTTGGTTTCCATGACAACAGTCACCTCTGGGCCCCAAGGCAGCAGGGGCTGTTCTCCTCCCCACTGCATTTTAGGGGGGTGACACTTGCCTTGTAACAATAGAGTGTGATTTATAGCACTCACTTGCCTCCCCATGTCACTATGGTGGTGGAGTCCATAGTTAAACGGCGTTTAAATATAGAACTTCCACATATAAACACCAGGTCAGGCTGCCCAGAGAACAGACACTGAAGTTTTGCATCTTTTTCTGCCTCACTGGAAAATTCCAGCACATCCATCATTACCTACCTTATTTCAGTAGTATCACTAATGAAGACAGAACTCCATTTCAATATGCAGAGAATAATCATGGTTTTGCTGGGCGGGGAGGCAATATAACTCTGGTTATGCTGATCTCCATTGAATACCCATGCTAATTCGAATAAGTCTCTTTGCAAAAAAAAAAAAAGATGTTAATTTTGCTTTATCGTAATGTTACTTTGACAGTAAACCCAAAATTATACGTACTGACAATATGAATCTTAAAAGATTATGAGAATTTGTAGAATTCCTGGAGCATGAAACTAGGTATTTCTGAAATTACAAAACAATTAGCGATACCGGAACAGAAGCCAGTGACAGACCAGGTGTTTTGTAAACACATCAGCCGTACATGCAGAGCGGCATGTATACAGAAAGCATTAAAAACAGATGTATCCAAAATGGCTGCCACCCCTCAGGGCATTGATAGCCTGTGCACTTGTACAAACTACTTATTCCTGCAAAAAACAGAGTTGCGGCAGCACACAGGCCGTCAGTGTAGCTTGTGCTAAAGTGGTTGTTCTGCAGGGGGTCTTGTTCTGAATTGTATATAACCTCATTGTTAATTTTCTGTTACAGGAAGGGAGTTTATGTCATAATTCATAATGAATGCTATTATTTTATAGCATAAACATATGAAGACAGCATAAAATGTAGTTTAGCATTAACCGTGGATTACATTTCATTCTTCATGCTTCACTTATTGGTATTTTGGCATCAATTCACCAAATGCCCGCGATTACATAATATTATGTGTATATCCCAGGATTCCAGTTAAATTGCTGGCATCCAGGAATATCACCATTTATTGATATTTGATTAAGTTTAGAGAAGCACCCGGAAACAAGTAATCAACAAGAGATTGATCACAAGTGCTCTGCCCAAGTGCTCTTCTGTTATGGGATGTAGATGAGGGCTGGCAGCGGGGCCTGTTGCTTTATGGCTACAGCAGTAACATCAGCCTTACCTTCTCCACAACCTCCTCCTCAGTCTCTTCCTCATATTCTTCCTCATACTCTTCTTCATACTCCTCTATCTCCATCATGACTCTGATCTAAACGCAGATAGAATTCAAGATCACTTGCTACTTCCAGGCCTAGTGAAGATGCCTAGTCGTGAAGTTATAAAGGTGAAGGCAACAGTATGGACAACTGAATAGCCATATGAATAAATGATCAAATGAATAAAATACCTTTACTCACAAAATCAAAGGGAAAATGCTAATTGAACATATCAGTCACTGCATAGATCAAAGTTAAAATTTTCTTCATTACTTACGCTTCAATTACTTTGGCCCAAAACAGATAATCCACCTACGATTTTTTCTGTCAAACAGACAAAGACAATCGGCAATCAGACACAGTTATGAAGCGAGTGCAATGCTTGGATGCCGATTGGCTTTTTTTTGTGGATTTCTGTCAGTCAGCCTGCAGATTTAACGCCAAAGACAGCGAGGGCCCTGGCTGAAGGCTCTCAGCAGCTGCCCCATCGTCCTCCAGCTATTTGAGACTTAATGTCAACGCTCAGCTGGCCAGCATTGTTCAACTAATCATGGTCCAACAATGCCTTCTGAGGAAGCAGGTTAAATATAGTACCATTGGCTGCAACTCTTCTCAAAGTTACTGTCATTTTACTGAAAGACAATTGTCAGGAAGGGGGTTGATAACCCCCCTGCCCTGTAAACCAACTTTTATAGACTTTTGACTAGACAAGGGTCCCCAACTCTCCCATCATCTAATGCTATTGAGGAGAAGCTGTTTCGAAATGGACGTCTTTCTAATAAGGGCAAGACATCCACCAAGGGGTACTCATATTGATGTTACTGGACAGAGTAAACACCATACCAGACACAAGACATAAAGGTCATCTTTGCTTACCTGCAATTCTTTTAAGCTGAAAGTGTACCAAGCTACCAATCGTCCCAGCTCACCCCTCCAGTGAAACGCTGGGAAACACCACTCGGTCCCATCAGGGCCGATTATCATGTGGTCCAGCCAGCCAATCTGTGAGCAGCTTCCTCAGATTTCAAAGGCTAATTATACAGAATGATCGCGAAAAGACCACCTGTTCAGCAAATCCACAGAGAAACAAATGTTCATCAAAGAAAATGACGAGGGCTCAGTGGTCTACAGTGAGCTATCCATCCTGATGGGCCGTCTAGGCAAAAGATGGAATTGGACATTTTGAAAGTGCCACATCTGTGAAGGAGCCACGACCCTGTCCAAGCTGCTGGAAGATGGAAGATCTGAAAAAAAAATGCAATGCATGTGTTGCCAGGCCAACACAGAAGAAAAACGAACTGCAAGAAAGATTGCAGGAAAGTTAAAAATATGACAAAATACATTGGTGCCTGCCGTGTCGCCTTATTTTGACAGTCCTGGTGCCTTACACAAATGTGTTTTACTTGTTTACACTTGACACATGGTCGAAGAATAACTTCAAACACAATAATTACAAGGCAATGTGTCCCAGCAGACAGCTGAATAATCTCTCCAAGTCCTTGACCCCTGTATCTGGCCAGAAGAAGAAAGCATCCTCAAGCTAAAAACAAAATAGCAGAGGATACTCCTGGCCCCAGCCAGTGTGTTAACACAGTATTACAGAGTGGGATCTCCTTGCTTACATTATGATTTAATGGCTTTACTTCCTCTGTAATCTTTGCTTTATGACACAAATATTTCTTGGGTTGTAAGCCCTTCTTCCCTTTACTGCTGGATATGTGTATGATTGGTGGAATGATGCCACCTTAACCAACAAGCGGCATCTAAGCAAGTTCCATCAGATGACAGTCTACAAAGATTATCACGCCTCACACTGGAATGAACTGATAGGCGTAAACACTGAGGTAAGTCCTAAACATGGTCTGCTAGCAGCACAACGTGATTGGCTGGAAGATGAGCAAAACTGGTTTGTGTTGCCAAGAGGCTAACATAGCTGTTTACAAAATAAGTTGCAACATTAAATATTTCAAATATTAGATATTGCGCCTATGTGATGCTGTTGCTGTCCTGTTGCTGTCACACCACAGAGACACCAGCAATGTAATGTCACTCTGTGTTGTTTTAAGGACAGTTATCCTGTCATTACTTATGTGGTATCAAAATGCCTTTCTTATATTTTTGTTTCCCAGAACTGCAGGTGACAAGTGAGCATAGTGAGTTTGGACTTCATTTGGATAAAATGAATCATGCGGTGATGGATGAGGGGGGGA
>JAODJX010000037.1:5500860-5511329 GCA_026776945.1 Isichthys henryi | reverse complement strand
CCCGGGCCGCCGGGCGGGGGGGGGGCCGGGCGCGCCCCCCCCCCCAGCCAGGCTCAGCATGCACCACTGTACACATTTGCATAGTAAATGATTTTCTCTTTTTTCTTTTTTAGTCCAGCATGCCTTTTTAGCTATGGCACAGAACCAAAATTTTATTCTTGGGAGCAAAAAAAAAATAAGTTTCTTTATGTAGAAATGCATGTAGAGATGGCCTTTTGGGCAGAGAAGTAGTCTTCTTAATTTCTTTTTACAGTTATGCACAGATTAAAACTCAATAGTGGTGTTGCAAGATAGAGACAGAGAAGCTGTTGAAACTGAAGCATGCATTAGTCTGTTCATAGTACCCTACTGTTAAGGCTTTACTGTAAAACCAACAAAACATGACAAATTAATATGAATATTTCAAAATACATTATAGTCATTCTTTCCTTTCGCAGGGACAGTTTTCATAGAGGTAAATCAACTGTAGCTATGATGGTTGATGGTGTAGCAGTAAAGAAACATAAAGAATTTCAGTAGTGTAATATAAACTGATTGTATTGAATCATACTTCCCGCTTTGAAGACGGAGGTCTCATTTGTTCATATAAAAAGTGTAGAGGTGTAAATGATGCTGCAGCTGCTGCACTGCACAGAGCATCTCGATTTATTATCGCTGCAAAGTGTCTTCATAAACGGAGGGCATGTAGTCATAGATCACTTTTCGTTTTGGAAATTATATAATCCCTACAAAACTGGGTAAGTATAGAATGGAAGAATGTGTCCAGAGCAGGTCAACTTGCGGAACTGTGTTCAGGGGTTTTCTAAAAATGTAAAAATATGAAAAGTTATAAAGTAAGTGTTGATATTTCAAGGGAAGGGCTTCTCAATACGCTTTGCCATTCTAAACAGGAGGAACTCATTTGGCATTGTGAAAGGTCTTTCACACATACACATTTGTGACCTCGAAATAAGCCTTTACAAGTGACTTTTGATGTAGGGAACAACAGAGCCATCTTGACCTCACTGGATTTCTGATATGGACTCTCGACCAATAAATCTAGCATTCAGTCCATGACATATAGAAGCCGGTTCTCAAAAAACACATTAAAAAGCATTAAAACATTTTCTGTGAAATAGCCTCTGATTGCGATTCACATTTCTGTCCATCTCCATGTCCAGTGATTAGCAGATCAGCCAGAGAGCAGATAATGGCACAAATGACAGTGAGTATCAAAACAGTACAGGTAGCTGGGGTACCTCAGCCAGCATGGGGCACCAGCCTTTGACAAACTCACATTGAGGGATAAGAACCTGGCGATGGAGTACAGTAGCTGCGATGAGCTACACACTAATAATGTTATGCACTTGAAACACCACACAAACATCCAGTTCCATTCGTCCCTCAGCCGTTTATCTTGTCAATGTTATTGTGATACAGAGCCTGTCCCAGAAGGCATTGGGCTTAAGGCAAGGTAAACTGTGGGCAGGACACCAGTACATTGCCAGTTCACATGCATACAGGACAGCGTATTTTCACTGACTCCGTAGAAAGCATAAGTGGACATCGCCACTGCGGTGATCTGTACTAATAGACCATCCATTCTTAGATGGTTGCTGTATTATAGCTGTCCGTTGTGCTCTTAGGAGAAGAAATGCAGAAGGTTTCTCTATGCAATTCACAGCTGTTAGTTGTTATGATGATGTTATATGTAACATTAGTCCTGTGTCATTCATTCATTATCAGAACAGCAGCTGGAGGATTCATGTCAGTCAGCCCTCAGCACTTTGTTTAATATTGAGTCTTGTATACGTTTGTCGTGAGTAAACCTGTTTGTCCTTGACTTTGAACAGACAATAGATGGATTTATTTGAGAATCACCTAAATGCTAATGGAAAAATACAAGAAATTAGATGTTTCTGGTAGATTTCCTGCTATCCAAGACCTATTTTGCTGGGAAACCATATGCAATAGACAGAGTTGGGTATTTCAGTTCCAAAGAGTAAAAGTCCAGACTGGGATTTTGTTTCAACCAACCAGTTGATACTCTATGACTGTGACTCACGGTTGGTTGAAATAAAATCCCAGTTTGGACTTTTACTCTCTGGACCTGAATTACCCAACTCTGTCTATAGATTGGTTATTTGTTTTAGCTTGTATCCTACTGTGGAGACCATGAGATGTAACAGAGCAATTAAAAATTAGGTATTAATTGTATACACAATGTTCAGGTAAAAATATAAACAAATATAATAAAAATAGCCAACGTCGCAGCTTCTCTTTCTAATTTGGGCATGTTATGAAGCAGGCAAACTTTCCTAAGACTAAGAATATCCATTCAAGGAATCTTTATCTAATCTAACCAAACTGCTTGAATTACTGAGATGCAGAGCTATGTGTATTTACAGCACGCACATAGAATCTTCTGTACATGAAGTCATTCTGGACATGAAGTAATTATGGATAAGAAATTATTCCAACCTTCTACAATACTCATCAAATTCTCATTTATTTGGATCACAAAATTGACCAAATAAGAGCGATGTCAGCATAAGGCCATTTCAATCCTTGCTTGTAGACTGAACCAAGTGATCCTTCAACACCTCCCTAATCTACACCTAACTTAACCAGGACGCTGGACTTAGATAGCACCTGAACGGACCAAAGATTTAACTGACACAAGCTGACCCTCTCAAACAGGCATGATAACAGCACATTCTCAAATAAAACAAATAATGGTATGAATGTGGGGAGAGCTTCACTGCTGACCACAACTGAAGAACTCTGAAAGACTCTGAATTAAGTACATACATGGTCCTACAGCTAATGACAACATTATACTTAAAATCAGAACATCATACACTCTTTCATACCTTTGTTAAAGCAGCATCACATTGGGGAGTGACACCTTATATAAATTCACACACAGAAGGATCTCCTGCTCTTCTCCAGATTTGTGCTATCATAAATGTTCAAGCCCTATGTCAGAATGTGCTCTACATGCATGCGATTCTAAAATATACCTGCTTAACTTAAAGAAAACCATAATGTGACGGGTGAACCTTAACTGCTGATTAAGTAAATCAAATAGGGGAACATAATGACAGATTTGCCTCATCTTGTAGGAAAACAAGAAGAATGTACAACAGGGAAAATATTAACAAAGGACTTGGAGTCAATTTAACGTGTTTTGGATGTTCTGCACAGAGATCTAGCGTGTTCTGGATGTGCTCCACAGAAAGGACCCCATAGTAGTCGAATGATGATATGCAGTCTATGTTAACAGTCTGGCTATGGCACAGATCAAACATTCATTGTGACGGCCAATAGTAAGTCACAAACCGACTAAAGGTCATTCTCTGTCCTTTGGCTGTGGGGCTTCCCTTTGGCCACACCGGTCACCCCTAAATGCAATGCCTGTGTCAGAACTTTCATATTGTTATCGTTGTATTGGCAGCAGGACAGTTTGAGTCTATGAGCCATGCTTTCACATGGGCTTGTGTCTTGCACCACCCCCCCTAATACAGTCCATCAGGTTCATCAAGGGTGACGTAAGAGTTGGGCATTTCAGAGTACTGCAGACTAAAAGCTCAAGGGTGTAAATTCGAGGTAACTACTGATGTTCCCTTCAGAAAAGCCCCCTAATCTCAATGACTGTGGTAGATGCCCTGCAAAGATCATGTCCCCCATTTTACTTTAGAATGCAAACGTGGCTTCATGACCAACATTCATACACTTCCGATTTAGCTCTGCGCAATGATTTGAAAAAAGGAAACCAAAGAAAGCTGATGACTAAGCAGTGTTGCCACCTGTGTTCTCAGCTACATGAGTAAATTAAGGCAGTGCCCTGCAGTGGTGTTTACTGATGGAGTCCTCCTTACTCCTAAAGGGGAAATGTTTATTCATTGTTTGAAGAAAGTAAAGGCAGCCTTTAGTATGACTCTGGAGATGTCAGCTGTGTTTCTGAATAAGCAGGGTTGTCATATGCTCCAGGGTGCAGTATACAGAACACACAGTATCCTGCCATCAAGCATTTGTGGATAAATGGATTGGGAGTTTGACGCAGCACACTGCATGGCCAGATTCTTCAGTAACTGCTCAACAACAAATTATTAACTAGCAAGTATTACTATAAAAGGGGTTAATCAAAAAAAGCAAACCAGTCTAATCTAGGTAAATGTATGGTAATCAATAAAATGTACGTGAGACATGGCCCACTAGATCTAGGGTGAAAAATGTGCCCCACTTTTTCTATAAGCACTAATAATATTGGTTGTATTTTAACCAGAAGATAATGACACTTAAACTGAGAAGAAGATTCCTGTAGCTACAACAGCTTTTGACAAATTTTTACTAAGTTACAAGCAGGACATGGAAGACTTCAACGAGGCTTCGAAATATAGTCACAAAAAAGCAAAGTACAAACAAAGTTTGGGAATATTACAACAAAAATGCAACCCAGGCAAAATGGTGCTAAGTACCAACTTCTCCATCTTAGAAAGTAAACTTTTTGTTTCCCATTATGTTTTTGAACTTACAAAAAATGATGGAAAGCTGTGAGATGCTGTAAATCTCTGTATATTTAACAGCAAAAGCAGATCCAAAACCGACCAAAAGTGTTTTAAGCACCTTCCACGTTTGATACAGCGATGAGTGCTATCTGTCAAATAAACTTATTCAAAAACCTGTTTATTACCACCGAGAAGATGCTTCACATAGATAGGATGAGCAGGCAAACATTATATTACTCCTGTGTTACTCTTTGATCATGATAGCATTGTGACGTTTCACTGAAAAAGGTTGGATCTGGGGCCCGAATGCTGTGCTAGGCTTGACAAAGCAGCGCCGTGTAAAACAACATCATATAAACTGGTACAAAGTGACACTGCTGCAGAAAAGGTACATTCTGATTGACCTTGGGGGAGAAATTCACTGTTTCCTCTGACAGTTTGTCCACCTCTAATTCTTTTACTTTTTAATAACGGTAATGTCATGTTCTGTATGTTGGGGAAATGCCAGGCATATAGTGAACACAGTATGATGCAAATAGCACACAACAGCAACAGGTAGCAGTTCTGAATTACAGGCCAGCGAGAGTATCTGCCTGACTCACTCCATGGGAAAGAGCAGCAGATGTCCCCTAGGCAGGTTCTGAGCACATCAAGCCCAGAAAGGCATATGAAGTGATGCCTAACCTCTGATACAATGAGCTACTTTGTATTTATCCCCTCTGTGAGCATCTTATGAGTCCTGACGTCTGTGTGATGTGATGCAGAGGAAGGTCTGCCCTGTCCTCAGTGGGAACATGGAGATGGAGCGTGGGCCAGTCGGCAAAACCCGTATGTCGCTGGGTATCCCGCTTGGAAAAAGCTGCCCCGTGGTGAGGAAAGGCAGGAAAAAGGGCTATCTCAAAACCTGGGTGCATCCCCATTAGCACTAGGTGTCACTGGGCAGAGAATATGGAAACTAAGGGCGTTAGAAGGGTCACAACCATTAATATTACACTGGGAAACGCAAACTGTGCCGCACCTCTGGGTCTCGGGACGCGCCAGCCAGCGAGACAGACCAATTCAATGAAGGACATCACCAATGTGTCATGCTCCGTCCCCACCGACCCCGTAAACGTGCAAAAGGTCGGGTGCCCGCTGTGTTTTGTGTGCGCTTTTCGCATGCTGGCACTGGTTCGCGGTGCGGCGGGACACAGCGGCGGCCGGCTCTGCGGATGCAGGGGAGCCCTGTGCCGCTTGGACGCGCCTAGCGGGCACCAAATCTCTCATGACGCCTGAAGCCGCAGCGAGGTGAACGCAGCCTCGCCTTTTCTCTCGCCGCCATCAAAGCCACCTTCCCTTCGCTTTCGATCAGTTTGGTGTCACTGTGTCAATACAGACGCGTCCAGATTGGGCTTGCAGATTTGTTTGCTGTGTGGACAGGAACCAGTGCCAGAGGGAAAGGCTGCATCACGTGTACGGATAGACTGACACGACTGGACGGGGGCCATCTCGGCTCCGTGGTACTGGGTTGGCGAGGCGGGAGGCCCGGGGCGGTCCAGAGGGCCCGCTCAGAGCCTGTGCCTGGAGTCGTGGCTGTAGCCCCCGGGGGAGCTGCGGTTGCGGTGTGGCTTGTATGTGTCCTGGTATGGGTCGTGGTACTCCTCTTCCACCAGGGGGTAGTGGTCCCGGCTGTGCTGTGAGCCGGAGGACAGGCGGTTGCGGCTCTTGCGTGCACGCTCATTGTGGTAGTTCTCATCGGCGGTCACCAGGCTGCGCCGTTCGATGGGCGAATGGTCACCCGTATGGTTGGCATGTCTCAGTCTCTGGCCCTGTAGGACATACAAGCTCAACTCACTGGAAGCCGGCAATGAGAAGGTGAAACAGCCGAAAAACGCAAATGTTAGCGTGATGAGCGGCTGCTTCGTCATGTGCTGACCATTAATGCAATTAAAATAGCCAGTCGTTAGGCTTGGCCCACATACACAGGGGCTTTTTATTAAATACACTTTTATAGTCTTCACTTTGGTGGAGTTCTTCTCAAGAATAACAGGCTGCCATTAATGCCATCAGTAAAAAATGCTGATGAAATGCCAGGCATAGTAAAGTGGGACAAGGCATGCGTGCACAAGGCATGTACCTGCAGCCCAGAGATGGCGCTGGGGTACGGGGAAAGTGCCGTGGAGCCCAGGTTTCGGCCCAGCAAGGGGTTCAAAGGGGTACTACTTGAAGTGTGGGTGGCACGCCAATAGGCTTCTAGGTATTCAGCCAGATGTTCACAGGCATCCTCCAGCTGATTCTCATCCAGAATGATGTCGAACATCTCCTGGAGAACCCAGAAAGTAATAGAGGTGAGGGGACACAGAGGCACACGAGCCCGGGGGAAGGCAGTAGAGCGGAGACCCACCGGGGGGCACTGGGCCAGCTTGTCCGCCGCCACCAGTTGCACGTTCAGATGTTTACTCTGCGACTTCCCCCGGGACTTAATGAGCCGCTGGAGGACCTGTGGGCAAACACCAGAGGCACTGCATTAACCAGTGCAGTGCCTAAGCTCCAGCAGAAGAAAAATCACAGTACCAGCTGTCTGTGGGGGAGACTGAAAGAGACTGAAAACTAGTAACACTCAGACTCAGAAACATTATATAGAAAATATCCATAACAATGAGATCTAGAGGTGACATTATGGGTAACAAACCGCCTTTACCTTGGGAGAGGAGACTTTGACATGCACAATAATTGGGGCCAGGGAGGTCTTCAGTAGCTGTGCTGGGTGGTTAATAGTATCAGCATCCAGCACTACTAACTGCAAGGATCTTGCAAGCTCAAAAATTCTCTCAATCTCACTCTGGACCTCCGCTGTGGAAAACCAAAACAGATTTCCGCAAAAGCATGTCAAACGTGTTAAATGTATGGTAAATATGAACCATTTAATATTACAGGTAATTTACAGTGTTATAATAGAGAAAGCTGTTGCATTTCTATTGATCTTCCACTAGAGGTCAGAAAGGAGACAAAAACAGAAATACTATATATCATTCCTCAAAATGGCTTTTATGCTGGAGGTCTTGAAAATTCATAATTACTGAAGTAAAATGGAATCCTGTTAATCATACCTAGACTGGACCTGGTGTTGGACCTTTCGATGATGGCCCTCTTGCTGGGGTTGTTCAGGACAGACCTCTTCGCAAGTGAAATGTCTGCTGTGACTCTTGTAATGGATATCCTATGTCAAATATATAGACCAAAAAACAGACCACCACTATTATATGCTCTGGTTGATGCAGAGATGTTTATTTCAACTTTGAATTGGGCTTTCTATTATCTACTGTTATAGGTGGGTCTTTGAGGACCTGAAATAGGCAAATGATTGAGTATGTTTTCATTTGTACCCACACAAGGCCAACATATGAAAAGGCTGCCCGGCTTCCCCGCAGAACGGCTGCGGGCCACAGCGCCACTCTGTGGACTGACGGCACCTCACCTGCCATCAAACCTGTGCTTCAGGAAGTCAAAGAGCGCTTTCTGCATCATGTCTGTCACCTGCCCCAGGGGCCAAGGGCAAGAGGAAATGAGAGGAGAGAAAGACAGAGAGAAACAGAGGGAAGGGTTAAGGAAAACAGAAGGAAAGCCAAGAGCGGAACAGATCTGACCCTAATAAAGCTTCTAGGAGATGTCTCACTGCTAAAGAGAGCCAATGTGGAGAGATTTTGTTTTGTCATGACCGTTAATAAGAATATTATGATTCTGCTCTGTTTACTATGGGGTGCTGCAGGCTCCCCTTATCGATTTTGACTGGTCTTTTGTTTATCTTTCCAAAGCAGCCATTGGCCAAGCTACTGATGCAAGGAAACTGCTCTCCATTCTACTCATTTCCCACATGCATCTTCACTGGCTGACACTGCCGCTCACATCTCTCATGTTAGTTTATTCTGACAGAGGCAGTTGAACTGAAGAACTGAGGTCTGTAGCACCTCAAAGGAAGGAAGAAGTCTGAAAAAAGAAGGCTATTAGCTCCTACTTCAGATATACGCATTTTAAATGCTGGCGTGTCGGTAGGTCCCATTCAGGCAGCAGATAGAGAGGCTAGGAGACAAGAGATGACTGCTGTGGAGGCTTATTAAGCCTCACTCAGGGCTGTGAGTCATTGGGCAGATACTTTGTTTTTTTTTGTTTTTTTTTTTTTTTTTACATTTTTTTGCCTTAAAAATCATAAAAATCCTTGTTGTCATCATATAGTGACAGCTCTAGTCATTTTTGACGCATGGAGTTTTTTAAGCATCATGGCCTTTCTGATGGACATATTTGCAACCCAAGGTTCTTGTGACGCAGCCATAGCCTCAGAAAACTCTGGCACCTTTGGTTCCCTGAGGAAGGTTGACTGCCCCCTTTACCCGCTGCCTGTTCGGTCAGTGCGCCTAATGTCAGTGCCTAAATGTGGACACTCGCATGTTGCACTGACACCTCACGTCCACAGAGGGTGCTGGGGAGCTACCTTCTGTGGAACGAGCACGCTCTTCAGTGGCAGAGGAATTCTCCAGGCTATGCTGTGCTGTGCTGCTGTAACCAAGGCAACTTTGAGAAATTTAAAATTTATACATTAAAAAATTAACATTTTAGAAAGCATTTCATTAAAATTGGCCCTTACTGGGCCTTAACGGGGCAGTTCACCCCAAAACTGAAAGAGATACATATTAGAGAGGCTTTAGTGCTGTCTATCCATATAGGTTATTCTGTAAGGAGTTGCCTAGTTTTGGAGATATTGGCCATAGAAATGTCAGGCTTCAACTGAATATAATGGGAGTGAATGGCATTCTTTTTGGGGTGATTAAAGCACCAAAAAAACACATTAAAAAAATTCAACAACAATGTGTCCTACCAGAAATCAGTTACTGAGGACAATCCACAGACTTTGTAAAGAGCAGTTTAATGTAGGAACTACTTTCTTCTAATGGACTCCACACACCGATCATATCACTGTGCAGAAGATTTCGCTGAGGTGCTCGTACTCCTATCTTCTGTGCAGCGATACATTGTTGTCAAATTTTTTAAAATATATTTTTCGGGCACTTTATTCACCACAGTAAGAATAATGCCATTCAGTCTCATTATGTATGAGAGAAAGCCATTTCTACGCCCGATATCTCCAAATCTAGGCAACTCCCAGCAGAACAACTTAGATGGTTAGATAGCACTAAAGCACCTCTAAAGCATCTTTTCATTATAATCCTCAGTACATACTGTAAGCATTCCAGATTCAGATATAAAGCTTGAAATATAACAGCCATCAGCAAAGCAGGTAGCACCGCAAAGGCTGGGAGAGCCACTGGTCAAATGTGTAGATTATGGGCAGGAATGGAGGAGAGAAGGTGGTGATCAAGTCAATGGAAATACAGACAGTCATGGGCGGAGTCACCTGCCTCATATCCCTTCAGGGAGGGTCCGACCAGAACCACGGGCCTCATGGAGGGCACCACGTCATAGGGAGGAACGTGCTCGGTCTGAAGCAGAAGCCAACAAATGGAGGCACTATCAGCACACTGCTCACCATTAATAATCGACTACAGTTACTGCTATCTCCATCAATACTGCTGCTCTTTTGCCCTGAGACCCTGAACTGTGTAAGTGGTTGGAAGAATGATTTGTAAGAAATGGAAAGTGTGAGCGGATGAGCAAGGAGGAGACTCTGTGCACTGATATTGGTCTAGAGTTGGCAATCATTACCAAATCCATGGCAGGCTTTCATTTCAAACCTGCCACTCTCCAGACCTAAGTCCCAGAGAACATGTATGGTACGAACTTGACAGAAGACTCAAAGCAAAGCAGCCCACAAACCCCCTACATCTCTGGGAACTGCTGCAGACATGTTGGCATGACCATAGGTGGAAATTAGAGGGAGAACATGGATTTAAGGAAGCACCTCTTTCCTCAGCGCGTAGTTAGAGTATGGAATGGTCTTCCTGACAACGTAGTGCAAGCTGAATCCTTGGGTTCCTTTAAATCAGA
>JAODJX010000037.1:5486092-5498224 GCA_026776945.1 Isichthys henryi | reverse complement strand
ACTGACTACAGCTGACCGACTGACGTACTTTGGCCTGAACATCTGTATGTACGCACTGACTACAGCTGACCGACTGATGTACTTTGGCATGAACATCTGCATGTACACAGACTACAGTTGACCGACTGATGTATTTTGGCATGAACATCTGCATGTACACACTGACTACAGCTGACCAACTGATGTACTTTGGCATGAACATCTGCATGTACGCACTGACTACAGCTGACCGACTGACGTACTTTGGCCTGAACATCTGTATGTACGCACTGACTACAGCTGACCGACTGACATACATTGGCATGAACATCTATTTGTACACACTGACTACAGCTGACTGACTGACGTACTTTGACATGAACATCTGTATTTACACACTGACCCTGCATTCTGGCCCCGAACTTCGCTCTCGGCAGTATAAATACTTGTGTGTTGTGTTGGTCAGGGAGAGCAAGATGGAGAAACTGATGACTATTGCTCTGAACTCCTGTGGGCTTCAATGCATAAATTCCCTGCTGGAATGATGTACTGTGTATCAGCCACATCCAGGAATGCATAAGCACAAACAGAAGGCCGAACTGGGGCGCTGTCACCACTGTCCCTTTGGGGGAACTCTGAGACCTCAAATGGCGTGGTCAGTTCCACCGTTCACTGTCCCCCCTGTGTCATGATGTGTGTCCCCTATACACGGTGTTGCCGCTGTATGTATCAAAGGCACATGCTGTAAATTCACTGTGTAACTGACAGCTGAAATTTTGTAATATTAGTAAACTTCATGGGTGCTATTACTCACAAGTGGGTAACCCTAAACTCTAAACCCTAGCCCTAACCCAGTATGTAAGGAATTTAATGTCAGTCCTGTATCTATCTTCTCTCTCTGGTAAGATCTATCAAGTGTGCCCTCATTATCAAAGAAGCTTAGAAAATAGCACAGAGTTGTGAATTTTAATTAAGTCTCCTCAGGGGCACCTGTGCTCAATTAGCCCCCCTGAGCAGTTGAGGACACAGTGTCCCACTCTGAAACCCAGGCCATCAGCTGACAATACAGAATCACACACATGAGCCAGCTGTGCTATGAGCAGCCCCCAGAACCTCACCCGTGGAAGCGCCCCCGCTTTTGCTCTTGCTGGATGCGGATGTTCTCCAGTTTGAGAGGGCTGGGGATGAAGCCGATCTCACAGCCCTCCTTCACCAGTCGGCCGATCCACCAGTCATTGTTGTACTTCTGTGGACCAGAAAACACAACAGAGTCCAGGTTCAACCTTCCAGGAATCTGACAAACCGGGGGGGAACTGCAACAAAGACAAAGAACACTGTAGAATAAAAACCATGAGAGCCGCCCTGCCATTGGATAGGACCTCAGCCCAGAGGACAGTTACAACCACAGCAGGAGCCAATGGGAAACACGTACACAGCTGGGCCTGTCTGCCAGTATTACAGTGAAAGTCAGGTAGTAAACCCAAAATGGAAAATCCAGTTGATCTGGGCTGAATATATTAGGTATTCATAGTAAGCAAACTATTCCCCAGAACTCCACAGTCTTATGGCGTGGTGATCATAATGAAATAGCTGAAATATACTGGCCTGCTTAACAAAAACAGAATGGGCTTTGTTTATAGATGTACTGTGAACTATTCAGTTGGCAGTTTGCAGTCTCAGTATATCTAAGAACATCAAAGTGATGATGCAGGCGTGACGAGCTTGGTACTGTGAAGATACCCATCCATCCCTTAATTAGAAGGACTAAGGTTTCAGATGCCGATATCTTTGCCAGGTGGCAAAACAACTTCAATAAAAACACTATCCTGTGGGGCAGGGACTTCACATCCTCACTTCTTCAGCTACAGGATACTGTACCTCTTTGATATGGAGGAAGTCCTTAGCATCGAATGAGATGGCGGTTCCTGCTACAGGGACTTCCTCATCCAGGGCACCACAGTAAGAAACATTGGTCTTCACAGCAAAGGCCACTGCTTTGGCCTAGGAAGAACCAGGTTCAAAGAACATCCAAGTATGATAAAAAAAAAGACCTTGCTGATGAGGTACAGACATGAGCAGATCAGTAAGGGTAGCTGGGAGGCATGCTTACCTTGGCCCTCTCCAACTGCAGGGCAGCCTGCTGCTCACGCTCCTGCCGTCCACCCTCACGCTCCTCTTCCAGAGAGACATCTGAGTCTGATGGTCTGCTAGTGTAGGAATCAGCTGAGCCCTGTGGGGACAAGAGTCATTGTTAGTAATGGCCACATCCATCTGAGTCACAGCATGCTGTTAAGGCTGGCCACATCCAGTTGAGTCACAGTAGCCTGTTAAGACCAGCCATATTCAATTGAGTCACAACCCACTGTTAAGGCTGGCCAAGTCCAGCTGAGTTAAAGGCCAGTGTTAAGGCAGGCCATATCCAACTGCGTCACAGCCCTCTGTTAAAGCAAGCTACATCCAGCTGAGTCACAGTTCTTGATAAGGCTGGCCATGTCCCACTGAGTAACATTTTTGTGTTAAATCCGGTCATGTCCAGCTGAGTCACAGCACCCTGTTAAGGCTGACCACATCGAGTTGAGTCACATTTCTGTTAAGGCCAGCCATATCTAGTTGAGTCACAGCATTCTGTTAAGGCCAACCATGTCCAACCTAGTCATAGTGCTGTTAAGGTAGGCCATGTCCAGCTCAGTTACAATGCAGTTAATGGAGGCCATGCCCAGCTGAGTCCCAGTGCTTTGTTAAGGCCAGTCATGTCCAGCTAAGTTAGAGCACTCTGTTAAGGCCAGCCTCATCCAGCTGAGTCACAACCCTCTGTTAAGGTCAGCCACGTATCGCTAAATAACAGCACTCTGTTAAGGCCAGCCATGCCCAGTTCAGTCACAGCGCTGGTAAGGCAGGCCATGTCCAGCTGAGTCCCAGCTCTTTGTTGAGGTCAGTCATGTCCAGATAAATTACAATGCTCTGTTAAAGCCACCCACATACAGTCACAGCACAAAACCAGCTATGTCCATCTGAGTCACAATACTTTGTTAAGGCCTGTCATGTCTAACTTAGTCACAGTGCTGTTAAGGCCAGCCGTGACCAACTGAGTCACAGTGCTGTAAAAGGCAGACTATGTCCTGAGTCACTGCACTGTTGAGCGAGGCCATGTGCAGCTGAGTTACTGTGCACTGTTAAGTTCAACCATATCGAACTGAGTTACAGTGCTCTGAAGGAAGGCCACACTTGGACGCAGCATTTTGTTAAGGCCAGCCACTTCCAGCTGAGGCACAGTGCTGTTTTGGTCAGCCATGTATAACTGAGTCACTGCAGTCTGTTAAAGTTGGCTACAGTAGCTGAGTTACAGTGCTCTGCAAGCCCCAACTTGTTCAGCCGAGTCAAAGTATATGTTAAGGCCAGCCACATCCGGCTGAGTCACAGTGCCCTATTAAGGCTGGACATGTCTAGCAAAGTCACAGGGCTCTGTTAAGGTTCAGTCATTTCCACACCAGTCACCTGGAATATGCACCTCCATAACTTCCCAGATAAACAGATAAATCCAGCTACATTGATGGGCACAGAGCAATGACACTTTGCAGCATGTCATCAGATAGTCAGGTCCTCTGTGGCACACACAGGTTGATCACGCGGAGGTATATTTGTGGAGTATGTGTTGTACTGTGGGAGCAGTTGAGTATGAAGAGTCACAGTCACAAAGTACTCCAGTAGTTGGTTGAAACAAAATCTTGGTCTGAATTTGTACCTTCTGGACCTGAACTTTCCATCTGTGCCTATAATGGATTACTTTTGTGAGTAACTTCCCCCAACTGTTTCACTATTATCTTCCTGCATGCTACGTATGCTGGATAATGAGGCACTACAGCGGTGCTGTTTCAAAAAAGGACATACAAGCACTGTTCTGGGGCAGCCCAGCAGAAGTGAGAATCAAGTTTTATCTCTTTTGGCATAAAACAACATCATATTACAACTATTGTCAATGTGCAAATTGAAAAGCATTCTAACGAGACTTTAAAAATACCAGTCAAAGGCAGAATTTGCTGTTCTTAATGGAAAATTGCAAAAGTTCTAAAAGCTGATTTGGATAGGCATAGTTTAGTTACCCTCAAAGACCACTGGGTAGATATAGCTTAGTGATCCATAAAGATCACAGAACAGGCCTAGTTTAGATATCATCAAAGATAACTGGTGTCAGACCTAATTTAGTTATCCTCAAAAATCACTGCATAGCTTAGTGACTCTCAGGTCTCTGGACAGAGCAAATTTAGTAGCCATCAAAGATTACTGGAAAGACATAGTTTAGTAACCTTCACAGATCACTGGATAGATACAGCTTAGTTATCCTCAAAGATCATTGGACAGATATAGTTTAATTACCCTCAAGGATCACAGGACAGATATAGCTTAGCGATTCTCAAAAATCACTGGACAGATATAGCTTAGTTACCCTCAAAGATCGCTGATCAGACCTACTTCAGTAACCTTCAAAGATCACTGGATAGACATACCTTAGTGATCTTCAAAGGTCATGGGACAGACCTAGTTTAGTTAGCATCAAAGACTACTTTTCAGACCTAATTTAGTTATCCTCAAAAATCACTGGACATACATAGCTTAGTTACCCTCAAAGTTCACTGGACAGACCTAGTTCAGTAATCTTTAAAGATCACTGGAAATATCTAATTTATTGCCCTTCAAAGATCATTGGACAGACATAGTTTACTTATCTCCAAAGATCACTAGACAGCACTAGTTTAATTATCTTCAAAGATCATGGTTTTTATACCTATGACGCATATTCATTTGAATCATGTGAGAATGTAACAGTGGAGGTGGTAGAAGACAAGTCATTGGCCTTTTGAAATGGTTTCACTGTGGGTCTACAGGCTAGTGCTATGCTAAGAGGGATCAAAGTCACACTGATTAAAGCAGAGGAGTGTTGCTAGGGACACCCTTTGAAGCTCATGGAGTGAATTGAGGAGAAATAATAAAATGGGAAAGATAGGGTCATGGGGCGGCCCGGGTGTTGCAATGAGAGAGATGGGGTCATAGGAAGGGTCAGGTGATGCAGTGACTGGGGTAGATGGGGTTATGGGGATGGCTGGACAACACAGTGAATGGGAGAGATGGGGTCATAGGGAGGCTCGAGTGATGCAGTGACTGGGGTAGATAGGGTCATATGGAGGTCCAGCAAGAGCAGCTAATGGGATCACAGGGAGACCTAGGCAATGCAGTGAATGGAGTCATGGGGAGGCACAGGCGATGGAGGGGGATGGGAAAGAACAGTAATGGGGAGGTCTGGGTGATGAAGTGAATGGGAGAGATGGGGGTATGGGGAGGCCAGGGCAATGCAGTGAACTGGAGAGACAAGGGCAAGAGGAGGTCCGGGCAATGCAGTGAATGGAAGAGAAGTATTAATCACTGAGTGATGCAGTGAATGGAGAGATGGGGTCATGGGAAGGCCCAGGGGATTCAGTGAATGAGAGAAATGGGGTCATAGGGTGGATTGAGGGGGATGACTGAGGAGGATGGGGTCATGGGGAGGTCTGGGCGACGCAGTGAATGGGATCACAGGGAGACCTGGGCAATGGAATGAATGGAGTCATGAGAAGGCACAGGCAATACAGGGGATGGGACAGGCACAGTAATGGGGAGGCCTAGTTGATGCAATGAATGGGCGAGACGGGGACACCAGGAGCCCCTGGCAATGCAGTGAATGAAGAGACGGGGGCACAGGAAGTCCCAGGGAAAGCAGTGAATGGAAGAGATGGGGGCACAGGGAGGTCCAGGCAATGCAGTGAATGGGGACACAGGGAGACCTGGGCACTGCAATGAATGTAGTCATGGGGAGGCACGGGTGATGCACTGAATGGCAATTGCATGCAGCTTTCCTACAGAGTTGTGTTTGCAGTGTTAAAGAGAAAGCCACATCCGCAACACTACATGCCTTACTCTGCTGATGTGCAGTGGGTAGCAGTGATTTTATTTACAACTTAAGCTGTAGCCAGATGGCATTTTCCAGTTTTGCGCGAGCATACAACGGTGTGAAAGCAGAATGGAACCTGCAGTGTGTGAAGCAGAATGGAACCTGCTTACCTCAGTTCCTGCAATTTAATCGACCAAAAAACGTAAGGAGGGGTCTATACATCCCCACACTATTAAGGTTATTAGTTAGGGTTAGGCCGCTCTTTATTGCTTTATGTCATCATCCTCTTGCATTAAATTGAATTTGTAGTATGCTTGTAATAAATTAGAGGCAACCACCCTCAACTGCGAAGGAGAAGCTGGTTTTTCATTTCAAAAGGAGCTGTGCTCTACCACACTGAGCAGCTGAACAGGGCTCTTTGATCCTGGAATCAAACGCTTTCTTGTTCATCCTCGTTCACACCTCTTCCAGCCTGACTAACCCTTCCTGTGCCTCAGCTCAAAAAGCAAAACAAGCGCCATCCCCGGACTTGTGAAGCTGCAGGGTTCTACATGGCTGGTGGCACAGCTGAGTTATTGCAGACTGTGAGGACACAGACAAAGCCATCAGCAAGGCTTCCTTCAGACGGCCGTCTGCTGTAGAAGGGAGTGCTTTCCTCCTACGCCACACGGGTGTACATACAGAGAGTTCCCAGCTCGTTCAGTGCGGAAAGCCTACAAATGACGTTTCATTATTCTTCAAGATAAACAAGCAGAGATCAGTGGGCTGCTTATGCACCTATAGATATGCAATAACATCAATCCGTAATTACTGCTGAGTCTGCCTACTACAGGTATCACTTTATGATGTCCTTTTAAGAAACGAATCTAAAATAATTTCCTTATCAGCTGCTTCATCCAGGGAGGCCACAAATTTCCCAGCTTTCCAGTTTGGGAAGCAGAAGCAGTGTAACGGCATGATGTCCACTGATCAAATCCCAGGTTATGCTAGGCCCCTACCCTCGGCTCTCGCAGACGGCCACACTCTGCTCTACACTAAGGCCGCTGGGGGGTGTTACAAGCCCCCATCTCATTAGCCACACATCACCCTGCCATCACGCTGTCTCACCAAGGAGAGAGAACGACGGGCAAGTGGAGGGCCAACTCTGAAGGGAGCAGACTGTAGCAGCACAACACACAGGGGCTTATGGGAGTGAATTCTGAGTGACCCCTGTGAAAGATCACTAATGGACGACAGAGCGGCACCGCAGCTGAAGCATTCACTCATTTCTGTGACATTTCTGCCGTCACGCCCATGCTGCATCAGCAGCTTCCCGTACTACACACGCCAACTGAATTATTTTTTAAACAGACTGCTCCCCACACAGACCTCTAACATCAATGAAGTAGTTTTCCTGTTTTTACGTGACGTACTATGGCTTCACTCTGCTCTCTTGATGTCCCCCAGTTTTACTAATACATTTAATAGATAGTATTGTAGCTGGGTATCCATAGTGTGTGTGCGTAGCCTGCGATGGCTTGGCATCGCTTTCTGGGGTCTATCCCTGCCTGATACAGCCAGGCATTCTGGGATAGAATCATGATAAATGGTTGGAAGATGGATGGACAAAAGAGGTATAATGATAATTATAACAACCATTATTATTATTGTTTTCATGCAGTTCCCTTGTCACCACATAATATGTGCACACCAATTACTGCTGTCTGTAAAAAAAAAAAAAAAAAACGTAACCCTCAGTGTCGGAGCTCAGAGCATAAAACCTGTCAACGTGACTAAATTGTACGAAATGTAGGATTTATACTGGAAAGCGTCATCTGGTGAGAGTATTTACACTGTAATCAGCATGCCTGTTAAATATGCATATGGTTATTTTGATGTTTGTTTTGACAGCCTAGCGGAGCCTGGCTGTGCCCATATCAGGCTGCGTCTGTCAGCAGCCCCGCCCCCCCCCGTCACTGGGCACCCCGTCAGTGTCACATGAGAGCCGTTACATAAAGAAGGGAGCCGGTGAGAGCGGCCTCTGCTAACACTGCTCCCCATGACATCATCACCCTGCGTGATTCATCATCTCCCTTCTCTCTCTCTCTCTCTCTCTCTGTCCACGCAGATATTCATTTAAGGCTAGATCTGCTCTTTTCCCTGGGCCATTAGCTCCTATTTATGTCACTGGTTTTTACTGTTATTCCATTATAATTGTCATTGATTGAAATGATCTAAACCACTGGTGAGCATTATGGCCATTTCAATAATCACCACAAGCATTACAGTCATTGTTATTGTGATTACTAATTTCGGATTTCTCAAAATTATATATTGTTTTTATTGACATCTCATCCAGGGTGTACCCCAGTTTTGTGCCATCTTCTCCCCGGGATAGGTAACAGGCATGCCCGTGACACTGACTGGGTTAAGCAGTCAGAAGATGGACAGATGGATGGATGGACAAAGGGATTGATGGAGAGATGTTTTCACTGAACGATTGTCAAAGTCTGTGTAGTGTGATTTCAAGTTTAGTTATTTCACACGTTTGAGCACATATTTTCAGGAACATAGCAGATATAAACAACCATCCTCTTACGAGCTATGGTTCCTTCAGCCTGTGTTGTCCTGTCTCCCTGCTATACAGCGGAAGGAGTTTCTCAGTGCAGTCTGGCTGCCAGGCTTTCATTTCAGCTGTGCTGCAGCTTTGCTTATGACCCTAGCTGTAACCCAGCTTCCAGGATCGCCACACCTCAAAGTTTCCTGTTGGTCTCATATTGGTCCCTTAACTGCTGCCAGAAGGAAAGGCATGTGGGCTGGAGGAAGTCCGTAAGAAAACCGGAACCCCAACAACAACTCAGACCACATCACAGCGAAAAACAAAACCTCCCTTGTTACAAAAATTCGCAGGGGGTGTAGGGCAGTGTCTGTTGAACCCTTGAATAAGGCTCTTCACTCCCTGAAATATTCCAGGGGTGCCAGATAAGGTACCTGGCCTGACCCTGCACTTTGCTCTTACCGGTATATATTGGTGCTTTTCCACTACCAGCAAGAAATGAGCCAGACCCGAGCAATACCGCAAACTGACAGTTTTCCATTGTAGATTATCCAAGCCGTACCCGCATTGCGTGACTAAACTGAGTTGGTTGCCTCACCACCATCTGATTGATCTAAATGCATGGATATGGTGGTGTTCTGCATCACTATGCATGAAAATTCTATATATTATTCATTATTGGTAGCATTGTACATCACAATGTATTGATGCATTCTCGATAACTGGGAACTTTCCAACCACCTAATTAAAATAGCATTATAGAACAGCAAAATGGAATGGACTCGGAATGCAAATTTATGCAACCAAATGCTAATTCCGCAAGCATTTGATGTTAACCTAATATGGCGATTCTCACAGACTTGCTAGCTGAAATTGGCATGTAGTAAATCATGATGTACCTTGTGTGAACAGTAAATAAGCATCTCTTCAGTTTTAGATTACTGTCACTCTCCAAACCCAGCAACGAATTTACCAAGCTGATTCTTGTGCAGTCGAAAATCGAAAGGACCTGGAACCATACCGCAACTAGTCTCTCTTTATGGTACGGCTTGGTTCCCGTATGGAAAAGGTCCATATGTGCCAGGGCTCCAGACTGACTAAAATGGTCGCATACTGTATGCAACCATTTACTGAGAGTGGGCAAGTTAAAATTTCATGTTGTTGCACCTGTGCAAGTGTATGAAAATCATTAGGAAGTTTTGCTCCAGCACAGGTACTGCTTTAATGAATTGTGGTTGAAAGTTTTTTCTCTTCTTCACTGGCAATATTCACTGGCATTTTATTTTCCTCTCTTTTTTACTGAGTTAATCTCTCCCTACTTGCACACAGGAGTATGTACGTATATGCACACTGATGATAAAACATGCTAAACATTCCCTTCTACTTTGGTGTTAATGTAATCCAAAAAGCAGTCTATAGTTGATTATTTTAAAAAACAACTTGAGAAGAAAGAGGTGGAGATTGGTGGAGAGGGAGAGCCAGAGAAAAACCATTTTCCATTTTCAACCATTTTCAATTACAATGGCTAGTGCATCTTTGAGCTGAATTGTCAGAGCTGAATGAATGCTGTTGTAAAATTATTAAGTTAATACTGAGATTAAAATATTTTGCAAATATCAAGTCTTGAGTCACTGTCAATCTTTCATCAATGCAAAGACTAGGATATGCAAATTAGGACAACTATTCATCAGCATACCTAAAAAAGGGTTCGACCACATCATGTGCTGGTGTAACAAAATGAGAAAACTGGCAGCACCAGATATACCACTTGAAAAGTTAGTCTGGAGCTCTGTGTGTATGTCTCAACAGAGAATAAGATGGGATATGTGAAAAGAAGCATTCAAATGTACCCGGACTTTTGTAAATCGCAAATAAAGCACTATTGAATTTTTCATTTCCACAACATCCAAAATCAGTAATGCCCACTCAAACTGTACAACACAGTATAGCTTCAAAAGATTTCATTTAATGTTCAGGATTTATGATACTTGATCTGCTTCCGGGAAAGACTCCGGACCCCCCGTGACCCAGTAGGATAAGCAGTTTGGAAATGGATGGATCTTATTCCATTATATTACTGTGAGCCATGAAAGACTGAATTATCAAGTTAATGAAGCCAATCAGAATGCTATAGGTACCATCGTGCCACCAAACCATGGCTCTGTACATACAGCATTTCACAAACGTGAATCTTTCTGTAATCAGTGGACAGCTTTCCCTAGTTCTGCTCTAACGGATTTCCAGTGGTGGGTCACAACCACAACCTGGACAATACTGGCAGGTAATGAGGAGGAGTACGGCACCCAAACTCCCAGGAATCTACTTCAATCAATATTTTTTTAATTTCACACATCATATACACTGCAGGTGTGTATTCACACACAAAGCGCGTTCATACGGACAGGAGACGTAATGCCTGCCAGCGACCTGTGAGTGGCTGCTGTTACAACATGACCACTTGCAGAGGGCATTCTATAATGACACATAGGGGAACCTCCTCTACTGCTCTGGACGCCGTGTCTCTTGGCATCTCCCCCAGACGACATTGTGTCCTGCTAGCTATTGCAAGTCCCTTGTGAGTTTATGGGTTTCTTGATCTCTGTTTACTACAGCAGGGCCACCTCCTGTCCTCCAGATAGGTTCTTCCTCAACGAGGGGAATGTGGTGAAAAGCAAAGCCTGAGCAGCTCTGTAACAAGATCTGCAGTTCTGTCCAGCCGCTCTGCCCATGCTCTTTTCACCAAGGGGAAGCTGCAACTGTGTCACATGATACAGCCCAGGATCACATGACAACTCCCTCGTCCAAGTAGTGTCAACTGATGTACTGTTGATTCCATGTAGACCTACGATGCAGGCTCATGGGAGAAGGAAAGTGGTTTACAAATGACGTCTCATATGAGCACTAAAGCATGATGTATATCATTCTGTTCTGCCCTATTCACAGCTTGGCCCTCAAGCAACAAGGTTGTGGAGTTCTGGACAATTCTTTTTAAAATGCCATCCAGCCCAGCTTCCACAGCTGAAGTTGAGACTGTCAAATGCATAGCAAGTGACTTAACATCTAATCTTTGGTCTTTCTAAATAAACATGCTGGTATTGAATATGAAAGCCGTAGTACTAAGTATACAGCAGGTAAGAAAGTGCAGTATGTGATTTCACTGCAAGATACAAGCAACAGTATATGTCCCCGTGGAGAAAAATATATCCATGTGATGTAAGAATTAAACAAAATTAGATCCTTAGATGGGACAGGAAGGGGCTGAACATCACAAAAAAAGCAAACAGTATAAAGCCATTTTGGTGGATGAAAAAAGAAAAATGAAAAGCATTGACTCAGATTAGAATACTAGCCAAAACAAAGTACAATGCACCAATTTATATTCTTTGCTGTCAAATGGGACAAATGGAACTAATTGGCAAAAAAAACAAAAAAAAAACACACGACTCGGTCACATGAGTCCTGTGATGGTCATATCCTACCCCTTCATGTGTTGGAAAAAGATATCGGTAGAACGATATCTTACATTGGTTTTATCCATTATCTTCTTTACACGACACAGGACAAAAATGTGCAGGACTTATTACGCGGGGGCGGCATGGTGGTGCAGTGGTTAGCATTGTTGCCTCACACCTCTGGGACTCGGGTTCGAGTCTCCGCCTGGGTCACATGTGTGTGGAGTTTGCATGTTCTCCCC
>JAODJX010000037.1:5449196-5476207 GCA_026776945.1 Isichthys henryi | reverse complement strand
CAGTGAGACAATCCTCCACATCGGCCTGTGTCGGGTGGCAGGATGGAAGCTGCTCCAATATCGGCATTGATCGCAGGTCACATCTGTGATGGCACCCTTCTGTGGACCCTGATGGCGGACCAGAAGGTGCCAATATATCATGCATCTCAAAAGCTAAAATTACTTTTTACTTAGAGTCTTGTACCATTTACAGCAAAAATGACTTTTGAACTACAAAAAACGGGAGTTTCTAAAAAGCATTGTAACACATAGATTTTCTTCACCATTAGAGACAGCGTTCTATGCTGCAAAACAGGGCATTACCCAAAAGCGTCAAAGCTCTTCCATTATGAATATTAATGAACCTTCCCCTGTCATCCTGAAACCGCTGCTTTGTGCATTTACCTGCAGCACATGAACATGAGATCAAGGAAAAGCAGGATTCTGCCCCCAAAAATCGATTTCGCATACTGACTGATGCATTTTATCTTAATGATTAATAATTGATTCATCACGATGCATCTTTAGACCCCTAAAAAGAACTGTTACAAAACACTAACAAAAATGGCTTGTCTTTTCTTAGATACACCTGCTATATGTAAAGTCCCAAGGTCTTAGATGAGATTGACATCCACTGCACATCCCATCATGTTACCTGTAATCAATTTTTCATAAAATTTCCCACATGCAGGATACAACACACTGTGTACCAGTGCTATGCTACTTCATCTCATGCCGACTGGTCGCCAGCTAGACTAACTTGCATGCCAAACAAAAACATTCAAAGCTAAAGTGTCACCTCACCCTAGAAGCAGGCTACATATTATACATAATACATTTCTGTCATTCATCTCTTTACCTACTACAGAATGTAGCACAGACTGTAAAGTATCAAATATGTGAAGCCGGTCCCTCTTCTTTCAATATATACTCCAACCTAGTCAATTAGGTATTTTAATACCATATAACCTTAAAACAGTCAACATGAGTGTGATGTAATGTGAACGGAATCGCACAGTCTAAGGGAGACATTGCATAACATTGCTGCTTCGTGCAAAGTAATCAAAATAGCACAAAATGTGTCTAAGTCAACAGCAGGAACTATTTCACAACTTTCCTGTCACAGTCCCAGTTGGTATGTAGCGCGAGCTGCGAGATGGAGCACTGTGACCTGTGGGGACGGCGCCATTTGTGCTCCACCACTGAACGTCTAGCGCTATTCAGGGCAGAAGCCTTCAGAGAGGCGGAGAGGCACAGCGGCAGATTGAGGGACCTTGCCGCTGCTTGTCACAACATGCAGGCACAGTAAGACCGAAGTGGACTTCCTGACATCAGCAGACACCTCAGCCGAATCTGGGCTTTTCCACGGCCGACAATATCCGTTTGACACCGACCACTGGACTGCCGCCTGCTTATTTTATGGTTTTCCCAAGGGAGATAAATTGTCAGATATAGTGATGCGCTGGTCTGTCTCTCAGAAATAACCAACATAAGCCAACATAAATTTTTCTGGTAAAACTCGGACCAGACAGAAGCATAAAATCTGTTGAACAGGTAGGGTGAAATGGCTAAGCTGTAATGGTAAAGTAGTATCAGCCTGCTGGGTATGACAAAGCCACGTAAGACACCATGTTCACATTACATAAGTTAGATCATTATATAAAAGCAAATCAAAGCACTATCACTAAATACAAGATATTTAAAGAGGAAGACCCTCAGCTTTATCATGCCCTCAGTCATACATATTGAAATCTGTATCATTTCGAACAAGATAATCATAATGAGAGTAATGCATGCTTAAAACATGGCAGGGTATACCCAGCAAGATAATCAGCCTGGCTTATGCTGCTTTCTTTGTTTACATGTGCTTCTCTTTCTCACTTTATATGCACAAAGTATGAGAACAAACACACAGTCCATGCGTATGGTTATCCAGCAGGTGGCTGGCGACACCAGGGACGTCATCTTACTCAGCGACGGCAGTCATGTCGTCGTGCGGTTTTTTTCACCCTGACAGAAGGTCACCTGAATTTGTCACACATGCAAGCACGCTTAAGGTGAACTCTGCTAGTGCTGGGTCTGCAGGCACCTGCAGTTCACCTGCCTGCTCGGAAATTATGTAATAAAGGTTATTTCAGTGGAGGGTTGGCAAACACCCAGGTGGATGGAAATCGAGGCCACTGACTCCCCACAACAGCTCCGATCATTTTTCCAGTGTAAGCTTCTGTATTTTTAGAGGAGGAACAGGGCGCACTCTCTGGACTTCTTGCCAACGCAGCCTTCTGCGTGATACGTTCATGAATAACTGTGCTGCCATGGCTGTCGATAAACCCTTGTGAGGTGAGCAAAACCCAACATATGCTGGTGCATGGTGCTGAGCTGCCCTGACGAAGAACACCCACCCGGATGAATGGCCACTTCCACGAAGAAGGGGGACAACTGCTCCGCAAATAAATCACCAGAAAGCTTAGTCTGACAGGAGCAATGTGTGTGGGTTCCAGGGAACCCCCCCCCCACCTTACCTGTCTGAGGATGAAGCTGGTGGAGGTGGTACTGCCATCCGACCGCTTGAGTCGGCTGCGCCGCGAGTAGGTCCCTCTGTTCACCTGCATGGGAAAGCAGCTGCCACGTCACTGGTCCAGGCAGGAGAGGGCCACCTGAGACACAGCCCTCCGCACCGGCGACCGTGCTCATGTGACAACTTACAAGAGGCGTCCATTTCGAGCCTGCAGCAGGCCTACGCGACTACCGCACAAAAGCCTTTGACTGGATACTGAGGGGCATCCTACGTAAGGACAGCTGCAAAAATTGATGGAAGTGGAAAACAAGTTTGTCATACCAATATGACTGGCATTAAAGCTCACATACTTCCAAACGGATATCAGCCTTATTAGACTGACCTAATTATGATCCGATTTTTTGCTCCATTTTTAGATGAACTATATCTAGCACTATATCAAGTAATTGTGTCAGTTAAGCATTAAAATTCTCTTTTTAACTGGATTTTTTTTCTAACGGGGTCACATTATCTAGGTCACCTCCTTTCTGTCAGTTTACACTCGTCAGATGATTCCCGGCAAGGTCAATCCACATAATTAATCGGATACAACATTTAAAAACAACAATTTTAAAAGTAACCGGACCCGTACGGCATACATGGTCGGTAGCCGTGCTTCCTCTGTGCCTATTGGGAAACAGACAGGCTGTTACAGAATATACAGATTTGTTTTCATACCATGACGGTATCACTATATAACGGAGAACAGGGACAGTCAACACTGTCAGCACGGAAATAACGAAGCGCTTACTTCAATTTAATGCCTTGTAAGACAGCTGTCAAAGTAACGAATCGTGGCGTTTCACTCACATTTCTTAATGTTGACGTATAAAAACGCGAGTCATACACTCACCCTCTAACTAACCGAGTCCCGCTCTTACGGGCTGTCTCGGTACCGGACGGGACCCAGGCACACTCCAGCCCCGCTCCGTGTCCGCCGAGCCCTGCGTTACCTGGAAGATGGGCTTCTGGAGCCCCTCGCCGATTTTGTGCCTGGTGTAAATGTGCCGGGACATCTCCGCCAGCTCGTCGGTCCACGGCGGCGGTTGCCTCTCCGGGCCGCTCCACTGGAAGTGTTGCGGGTATTGGACCGCCGGCTCCAGCTTCTCTCTCGGCTCGGTGCTCACGCGCAGAAACGGTGTCTCCCGCGTACTCCGCCGGAGTCCAGCTACCTGAGCGGGGGCGCGCGTCGTCAAAGGCGAGCACGGCGGCGGCGCGCCGCGCGCGGGACTCGAGGGGGCTGGAGGACGATGGGATGGCTGGCGCTTCGCCTCCGCGCGAGCTGCTGGAAGCTCTTGGGAGCCCTTGATATCCGAGGAGTTTTTAGAAACCTTCGTGAACTGCACGCTTTCCAAAAAAATTAAAGGAAATAAAAATATACACAGTACAATCTGCACTATACTGAAGTAAGGAAATACCGGTGTATATCACCAAACAAAGTCATTAGCAAGGAAATGGTAAAGGGTTATGTATAATCCTGATGTATTACATCAGGACACGAATTACATTTCAACAGTGTCACCAAAAATAACTCATAGAAGCAAACAAATCGCCAAAGAACATGAGGATGCATTCAGTTCAATGTGATGTCAATTAAAATATTTAATTGATTCATTTTAATCGAGTATATCTAAGAATTTTAAAACAGTATTCACTCTGCATTGGTATATCGGCATGGGTGCATAAGATCCCTCTAAATATTACAATAAACAAAATGCAGCTGAGATATTTGTCTTCGGAAATTTCGACTGGATTAATTTTAGGTAAAGGTCTAACTGCTAAAAAAAATTAAATATGTTACAGGTGCTTATCCTAGGCAAGGTTGCTGTTGTCACACAAACCAATAACCTTGGTGAAACATTAGTCTTGACCTTACAGTAGCTGTCTCAACTGTAAAGCAGAATACAGTTAATAATGTATCTTCACTGTCAAGGTTAACATCACTGGCCAAGGAGAGAGAATTAGCATACAAACTAGCAATGATCCAATGCATTTTACACTTTAGAGTTATTACAATAGCAGCGGGACACACACAAAAAAAGAAAACTCACAAACCACTTGTGTTAAGTGGATAATAAGCAAACTATAGCCAGGCACTCAAGACCGAACAGAGGCTTTCCAAAATGTAGGGGCCTGAGTCACAAGCACGACTGTCAGAATTTGACAGAAGGAGATGATTTCATAGCTGACAAATAAAGGTATGAGCTGAAGAGGATGACAACTGAGGGAGGAGAAAAGCAAGTCAAATGTATGACTGCATTGGTCTATGTAGGAGGAAACAAGCTTCAGGCACGTGAGAAAGGGTCCTTCATGAGTGAATGGATACCATTCTCCACCACACAGATTCACAGCGATGGACAACAGAACACACACTTACTGAAGGAGCTGCTGAACAGGGCTCAACCTGAAATTACTCACTTTTAATATTATACACCAAAAGCATAAAAGGGATATTACAGGGTATAATTATACATATCAACCAACCATAGCTGAAACACAAAGTCATTTTAATTTTAAAGGCTGTTTAGTATTCTCTGGGTGTTACAAATTGAACAATATACAATGACAAGATAAGATACAGAGGACCCTAAAAATATAAAACATGAAGTACAAGAGAATATGACAATCGTGGACAAAGAGGTCCCAAAAAGCCTTCTTTACACTCTAAACACACAGCAGCTTCTGGAATGAATTCTTTTATTTCAATTTTTAAAGAAAACAAGGCATCCAATGGCAAAGAAATGCTTATAAATTTAAGGTGCAATCCCTCTAATGCGAGATACTTTACATCTAATATACAACAGATTTTGTAAAGGTTACAGAAGGGTTATACTGATTTTTATCATGTATCATAACTGCTGCAGAAAAGCACAACTGAACTACTCTGCAGGATTTTCGCCCATTCTAAAATTTAAAGATAAAAAAAGTTTCTGCTAATTAGTTTGACTGTGTCTCTTTAGCACATAAATATATATTTAACATTATTAACAGATCGGTAACATTTGATCAGCAATTAGTCAGTGTGGATTATACATGTATTCATCCTGCTTGTATAGAAAAACAAAACGCAGACCAGAAAGATTTGATTTACATTTGGAAAACAGAAGTGACCCAGTAACAAACATCCGCCCTAAAGAAAATATTACAATTAAAGTACAAACTGCAGTACAAGAGGAGTCATTTACAGTAAATTAAATTAAAGCCTGAAGACAGCTTCTCTCAGTGCAGAGACAGCTAAGACTTGCATATCAGAGGCTGTTCTCTGTGGCATTCTGAGCCAGTGGGGTATGTACCGCTCAGGCCTCCAGCATTTGCCCCAAAAGCAGACCTGTCACATCACTTGGGGCAACTACAGATGCAGGAAACATGCACCAAGGAACTTTTGCGTGTCCCTGATGACAAGCCCATCACTGAGAACTGCTCCAGTGCAGCTCCAATGGGGACTCTAACCCCAACCCTAATCCCAAGGTGTCTGAAGACTTGGCACATTAGCAAGGTATGCATGGTAAACCTTTACAGAGCCAGCTGAACACGTGTGCAGTTTCCATTTACTGTGCACCCACTGCATTTTACCAGATAACCTCATTAACTTAGGAAAGGTAAAACGATTCATTCTTCCCATTATTATAACCTATAAAAACTGTATTTTCGTTCACATGCTTATGTTCATTTGAAGGGAAAAAAAAAAGATAGAAAATGTGTATTGCCTCCACAATGTAAACTGCTTCAAATGATGCAACCCTTTTGCAAACGTGTGCCACCAATCCCACTGACTAAGGGGTAATACGGGCACATTATAATTTCTCATAATGACCAGAGCTTGAGACTTCAAAATGCAGCTATTTTTGCAGAAGTGGAGAAACAAGGGAGTCACAATGTTGAAGGTGAAGATGTTCAGCTGTGTAGTGAGTTTACAGTCTCAGGGAGTCACAGGCTCTGACTAATGAACAGAATGAAATGAAAAGCTTGGTTCCAAAGCTCCAGCTTAGAGGGGATGTACAAAGAACGGGACACTTAATCAACATCTTCCTGTGAAATTAGCAGCTAACTAAATTTAAAGTTGAATGTACAAAGCAAAACTGGAACATGTGCCCGTGCTTTGCCAAAGCTACTAAATATGACTGCTGTTCATCACCTTAACTAGGTCCTGTTCCCACAGAAGGCAGCACCCTCCTGCCTGTGAGCACAAAAACTGAAAAACACAACAATAAAGCAGTTGAGAAAAAGCAAAAATAAAGAAGAAAGATGTGCAGGTTAACTAACTGATGTTGCGTTGGATGGGTTTCTCTGGGGTACTGAAGTCTGACTTTACTGTACAGGCTTAGAGGAGAGGTTGCTGGTAGTAGGTAGTTTGCAGCTGTGGGGCGGCATGAGCTGGAGCTGCCATTTGATAAGCGCCCGGGGGCATACTGGGGTTAGTGTTCTGATAGGCTGACATGTCCATTGCCACGCCCATCTGCTGCGGGTACGAAGTGGGGCCACCCGATGGCTGACCTATGTATGCTGGATTTACAGCACTGGAAAAACGCAGGCAAAATGTTAGGAAACAAATGGCTACGTTTCACTTTAGCTTCAGTGTATCCATATTCAATTTTTACATCTGAATTCAGACATTAGAAAATAATCATAATCAAAGGGTTTCAGGTCCAGAGAGTACAAATCCAGAGCAAGATTTTGTTTTAACCAACCAGTTGAGTATATAGAGTCACAGCTAAGAGTACTTAACTGGTCGGTTGAAACAAAATCTTGGTCTGGATTTGTACTCTCTGGACCAGAAATTATCACCTCAGGAAATAATCAATATTATGAAACAAATAAGTAAACAGCATTGGGCGAGAGAGGGGGCGACAGTACCCGGTGTAGGGCGGCTGCTGGGGCTGGCTGCTGCCGGATGTGCCGGTGGGTGGTGGGAGGGAGTGCAGGGAGGCAGGCTGCTCGGGGCCCAAATTATAGGCCGGAGCAGGGGGGCCCTGTGCAATTCCTGATGGCATATATGCACCACCCTGAGGCTGGCCTGGGTAACCCTGGGAAAACATGACACTCACATTATAATAGCAGCGCCGATTATTTCCATTACAGAGTCATAAATGCGCTAACTTATCCATATCTGCGACTTAACACTGCAGTGGATAAGCCCATTCAGCTGTAGACACAGCCGACCTCAGCACTATGACATCAGTCACGGGAAAATTGTTTATGGAGAATAGCATGCTTTTATTACGACAGTCATTAACAGATTCCCTCTGTATTTCACCTAAGGAAGATTTGGAAGAGGGTGTGAGGAAGAGGTGGCTCCCTCTGCAGGCAAAGGCAGGCCGTTCTGACCTGCAGGGTGACGCCCGGAGCAGGGGCCACGTAGTGAGGCTGGGGCTGCATCTTAGAGTAGGTGGAATAGATGGGTGCCTCATTCATCAGTTTGTTGTACAGCTCCAGGGCCTCCAGGACCTTCACGTTCAGCTCCGAGAGCTCAGAGTGCTTCCTGGACATCAGAGAACATCACACCAAGCTTTATCCTAACGGTGGTTACACCAATGTGTGTCGCAAACTTAAAACATTGCTGCCACCATGTTCTTTCCATGTCACGCCACACCCTCAGAGGGCACAGGGTGTGACCCACATACAGAGCGCAGATAAACGTATTATGATGAGTGTGAGTCTTTTTAATAAAGATGAGAGCTCTTTTCACATGGAAGGTGCTGTCTTTATCAATAGCCAGTATTGGTTTAATATTAGCAGCATTACAGACAAGGAAACCAAAAACAGACACAATACTTGCAGTTACATACTAACAAAAGGCACGCATTACATGGCAAACATTGCATGGTTACGACATTTACTATTAAAGATACATGCAGTGCGGTGCAAAGCATTCTGGTAACTGCATAATTAGTCCTACTGACCAACCCAACAGCGTTACATTATGTGAACATTATGAGAACCAATTGTGGACAATGGGTGGGATCAGAACGAACAAAAAAATCCCTGCAACAGCGATGACTGCTAATCAGATGTATCCTTTACATATTTTATTGAACTGTACCTTGGTTACGTGTATGACTTCTGTTAATAAGTTTACAGTCCCGTTCGTTTACTCATTTTACCTTACTGTGAATGCAAAAGAAAACGGCAGCCAATGCGGTGTTCTATGAATCAGTAGGGGTAACTTTAGTTAAATTAGTATCTGTTAGGTGATACTGTACTCTATTTTACACATTTTCACTGACTGGGGCATGATCACACATTTCATTCAATATCATAAACTTAATTCACTGCAAATAAATCATTTCTTATATATTTATTTGTTTTGGCATTAAACTCATCTTAATCTTAGTGTACTTTGAAAATATGGAAGATTTATGTTAAGCTTGTAATCTGACATCAATGTATAGACATCGCAAAATGCAGTTTGGAACACTTACAGAAACATTATAAAAGTACATAGTAAGCAATAGTGGCAGTGGGTTTTGATCCCAGATATCTGATCACCAAAGTCTTGGCTACATGAAGATGACTAAATGGTGTAGTTGCAACATTCAGTTGGAAAAATAAGAAAAAGCTAACTCATGTCACTATTTCTGGCCTCCATCCATTGAATATGTAGGAGCTCTCATGTGTATGCATGAGCCATTCACACCTGGGCACATCCTCCTGCCCTTTAAATGGTGCTGATGGGGATGAATCTGGATCGCGTTTCATCGTTGCGCTATTCATCAAATTACCATGCAAATGTGATTTGAATACGCAGAAATGTGGCTATTTAGAATGCGAATAGTGATCTTCAGGTGAAAACGGCACTACATCCCCCAATGCAGGTAAAACAAAGTAAGGTCACATTGTTTACTTTTTTGCCTATTTAACCTAATTCTAAGAAATCTTAAATTCTTCCGACAATGGATGTTTTGAAAACAAGACAGATTACAGATTTTAGTCAGCATTTTTTTCATGTTTCTACAATAAGATTTCAGTGAGTTATGAACTGCAATACACAAGAAAGATATACGGAATCGCGAACGATGCCATTGACCCCAGTGGGGTCTTTTAAATTTAAATTAAAGTGTTTTGGGAGCATGACTGGGGTCATATTTGAGGTTTAAACTATATATTACCATCTATAGTGACTCTACCAAACATCCGCGAATCCTCCTCATTTGCCACGGGTTCTGAAACCTAACCTCGCGAATGTCCATGGTCTGACTGTATTGCTAGAGCGACATTGATTAATCGATTTCGTTTTGAAGTATGTGGCCACCTTTAGAATGGTTTACTCTTAATGATGTGTATAATGACAGTTTACACAGCATTATGAAAAGTCAGATTTTGAAGTCTCAGGGACTAAGGGAATACATCAGGATTGCTTACCTGTCAATGTCTTCTAGCCTCTCATCGATTAATGGGTTCATCTTCTCACAGGCATCTAAGATGGAGACAAGAGGACATCAGGCACACAAAGCCAGAAAAATCCCTGGAGGAAAAGAGAGACTCGAGTGTTCCTCACCCTCGAGATGAAGAAGCTCTGGGCTGTCAGGCTCTCCATCTGCAGGGTCTTTGTTCTGCAGCAGGTAGAGTGTTCTGTCCATCTTCTCCTGCAGACACAGTGCACACCAACTTCATAACTATCTCACAAGCCATCATTGATGCTCTTAAGAATTACACTGATGAGGAAACAAAATAGATCAATGTACTCTGGATTCGAAGTGAAGTAACAGCTTGTTCTGCATTCAATCCAGATGTATAGTTATGAAACACACAAACCTCATCTATAACCACGATCTGAGGCTCCAGCTTAGTGTCCTGAATAGACTCTTCAGGAGGAGCTCCATGTTCCACAAAGATAGCTGGAGACAACATAACAGAAGGCTTCAAGTTTTCAGTCACCTCAATACATACAGGAGCAGGTCTGCACTCCACAAGAAAGACTGATCAATGGTGAGACTGCAAGTGTGAGACTGTAGTGAGCCCACCTGGTTCAGGTTCTGCATTCAAGTTGGTGGTGACAAAGTTGGAGGGGAAAAGGCCAATACCTCTGTGGTTCTCACCTTTCCACCAGTTGGGGTCGCTGTGGAATCACAAGGAGATATTTAACAGCAGCTATTTTTACATTAGCCAAAATAAAGTCAAAGTCGGAGCGCTGCATGTGGATTGGAAAGAGCCAACACAAATTCAGATATCAAGGAAAAAGCCAGTGATGTGGGTACCTGTCATCCAGGATGATGACCAGCTCCCCCGCCTTGAAAGTCAGCTCATTGTCCTCCGCTGCCTCAAAGTCATAGAGGGCTCGCACCTTACGGGCGTCCTGAGGGGTGCCGCTGTTGAAGGGGGGGTCCACAGGCACTGTCAGCGCCCGGGTGTCTGTGTGATGCTTCTGCTCCTGGAGCGACAGCTCGATGGCTGTGGGGAAGGACACAGGGACGTTCGCCAGAAGAGCGGCTATGAGGTCTCATGCAGTTTATGGGTGGGTGTGGCCTTCTAGCTGACCACAGGAGCAAAGTCATTAACATTAATTGGCTCCCACCTGTATAAATTACAAAAGACTCTCTGAATCTAGAGTGGCAGATGTTTCAGATTTAATATCACCATCAGTCTCCATCCACCAATTTTACCTACCAGAACAGTAAACTACTACAAATAATAATAATGACAACAATTAACTAACATAAAGGATACTGATGATGCCAAAAGGGCACATTTGTCATGAAAGGGTCCTCACCTTTAGCCAAGTCATCTTCATCTGAAGGTTTGCTTGCTGCAGGGGTGCTAGGTTTCACTGTGGAGGAACTCTGTCATTAACAGAGACAAGAGCCACAATTAAAGCAACACTCCGCTCATAAAGCTTACTGAGGCCATTTTCTCCAAGAAAAGCAGGTTGCCCCATAACATTTATACACAAAGCTACTTGCATAATCAACTTATAAAGTTTAAACTAACTACTTATGCTTAATGTCAACAAAGCAGTCTTATGAAAGATGAGTTTTTGCGTCATACCACAAGGGGGCAGGCAAGAAGGCCCATTTACCTCACCTTCATGACCTCCATCAGGTCACAAGGCCTCCAGGAAGCATCACAGGTTTATATTTCTTATGAATTCAGTCAGATTATTGAATAAGGATTCTGCCATTACTAGAGCAATAAGAAGTAAAATGTCCTTTTTGAAAGCTACCCAGTAGCTGACGTTTGAGGAGGACACCACAGGGGAATGACGCATTAGGGAGAGTCCATATGGTCCACCAGGGAATGTGGGGATCCAGTTCACCTTCTGGGTGGTTTGACAATAGCTAGCCAGTACACTCAAAGACTAACTGAAGATCCATGGGACCACAGCCCTCAAGGAACAGCATTGCTCAGTGGCACAATTATGCTAAAACCGATGAGCTGAAATTAGTGAAGAACATATGTCAGGCAGCGAAGTGCTTGAAGTAGAGGGAGGGATGATGCACCAACCTGTGGGCTGGAGAACGGGAAGCTAACACCTTCCTCCTTCAAGGACTTGATGGTGGCACCAATGAGGCTAAGCTGGGGGTCTTTCTGGAATTCCTCAGCCCACTCTACCATGAGGGCCTTGAGTTTCTCACACACTTTGGGGTGGGCCTGTAAATAAGGATGGGGGAAGGGGGTCACTACTGCAATGCCAATGCGCTGTTACATTTAGGGAAAGCACAGTTCTGAAAAAGAATAACACTACTGGAAACGGTACCTTGTTCAGAATACCTCTGACTTCAGTGGCAAAGTCCCGTGAGCATATTTCAAGGTGAAAGATCTTTCCGCTGTTAGATACACAAGCACCCAGCAACTGAAGGAAAAATAAAAAAAAGAGACCATAGAGCATTACTGATTAGAAAGCTGGTGATAAAGTGGTGATACTGGATTTCACTCAGTAAGAGCATGTTTCATTATATTCGTGGGTAACGATAAATCTCCAAACAGTCAGACATGTACCATGGGGTTGCAGAAGCATTAACGTGATACAAAGACTTGCTATTAAAATGAGATGCGAGTGAAACTTTGGCTGGTTCTGTGGCAGAGAAGGTTATTTCATATGAGCTGTAAAGATTTTAAAAATACGAAGCAGGCGTGAAACCTTGCAGCTGAAACCTGTGATGTCGATTGTGGGAGAGTGATAAAAATGGGGGCAGCCATAAAAGTGACAGGGTCTCAGGGAACCCAACACTGAAGCTACCAGGCTGAGAATCACCATACTGTTCTCTACAGCCCTTTGTGCAGATAACCCTTAACGGGGGACTTCCCCAAGTCGCTGCCATATGAGCAAGTTCAAAATATTAGAAACTCCACTATGTCCCACCAAAGTACAGGTGGATGGTGCTGTTGGTGCAGGCAGAGTCTTCACAACATCAGATTCTCACCATTCTTTGCCACACTTATGATGATTACATGATTTTTCCATTTCACAACCTCCACCAAGGCATGCCAATACTGTGAGCAGCCAGGATGTGGACCGAAGTGGCTAAAGTGTCACCGTGGAGCATGACTCACAGTCAGCGCCTGCATGGCGACGTGAGGAACCTTGTGGTTGACTCTCCTTATTATGGCCCGCATGCACTCTTTAGCTCTGTGAAGTAAGGAGACTAGTAAATACACCCGTCGGACAGGCGGCAGAAGACACAGATAACAGATGCCGTTTTAGACTGACGAACAGAAGTTAGCTGGAAGAAGAACAATAGTTAGCTAAGAAGTGCATGACGGACAAAAGAAAACAATTCATCTGACTTACGACAAACAATGTCAGTGCTACCGCTAGCAAGGCCTCAGGTTATGAACGATACCCGATAAAAGGTAGGACGAAACAACGTACCCATTCGGAATCGTCCCCACACGGTCACATATATCCATGATGAGGCCCCAGTCATCTGTTGTGTTGTTTTCACTTGTTGCTTTCTCTGTAAATGCGAAAAAAGGACAAGCAATGTAGCACCTGCCACAACTGCATTGGTGCCTGGGGGGAGGCAACTACCAACAAAAGCTCACTAAAACTCATAAAATGTCTCTACACAACTGGAGGAGACTTTAAGGCAGAGCTACTATCTTATGACAAACTGCACCAGCCTACTCTACCATTACCCACTACAAGTCACTCCCGCCATTTTCCTAATTAATTTTCTCTACTACAAAAAAAACATTATGCATAAAGTTCTTAAACATGAACCTTTATTTGTCAATTTGCACAAATAAGAGAAGAGATGTACTGTAATGTTCCTTCTGGCATATCCCATCATCCAACATGCTTTCCATCGTTACTTGTGATACACACACCTCAGCCATCCCTGGTAAATTTCAAAGGAGTTAAGGGCCTTCCTTAAACTCCTGACTATTCTGCCAAAAATGGGATTTGAATGTTTGATAATACTGAATTTTGTTCTCCTCTGTCAGAACACTACACAGGAAACCGTGAGACACGCAAATGTATCCTCCATCCCTACATCGCCCAACCATCAACACGCTGAACTTAAAGATTTGCATGCAATATTTGCATTTGTTCATGGAATATATTTCCTCTTTGTTTACAACAGGTACATAGTAAAGGTTCAATTAATACTCTTCTATATATCAAATATCTGCAAGTTGAGATGGCTATATGACTGACTTATTACAGTCGGCATGCAAATATACTATGACTAGCCACTATATTAGATAGGCTTGCTCAACAACTCCTTGAAGCAAATACTTAATAAGGCCAATCTTATGTCAGCAGCACAATGCAGAACATTAGGTCAGGAGCTTTAGTTAATGTTCACGTCAAATACCAGAATTGGGAATAAAGGTGATGTAAGTGACTTGGAATGCTGGTAGGCGCCAGATGGACTAGAATGAGTATTCCAGAAACTGCTGATCTACTGGAATTTTCATGCAGAACCATTTCTAGGGTTTACAGAGAATGGGCTGAAAAAGCAAAAACATCCAGTGAGCAGCGGTTCTCTGTGCCTTGTTGATGGCAGAGGTCAGACAAGAATGGGCAAATTGGTTCAGGCTGATAAGAAAGCCAACAGTAACACAAATAACCACTTGTTATGACCAAGGAATCCAGAAGAGCATCTCTGAACAGACAAGAGATTGAACCTTGAAGCAGATGGGCTACAGTAGCACACTGGGTGCCTCTATTGTCAGCTAAGAACAGGAGACTGAAGCTACAGTGTGCACGGACATGGAAAAAGGGAAGATTGGAAAAATGTTTCCTGGTCAGATGAGTCTCCATTCCTGCTGTGACGTTCAGACGGTAGGGTCACTATTTGCTATAAACAACACGAAAGCATGGATCCATCCTGCCTAGTATCAACAATTCAGCCTGCTGGTGGTGGGGTAATGGTGTGGGGGATATTTCCTTGGCACACTTTGGGCTCCTTAGTAGCAAGAAGCATCATTTTAATGCCACAACCTACCTGAGTATGGTTCTTGATCATGTCCATCCCTTTATGACCAGTGTACCCAGCTTCTAATGGCTACTTCCAGCAGGATAACGCGACGGTCACAAAGTTCATATAATCTCAGACTGGTTTCTTTAACATGACAATGTGTCACACTAAAATGTGCTCCACAGTCATTGGATCTCAATCAAATAAAGCACCTATGGGATGTACTGGAACGGGAGATTGGCATCATAAAGGTGCCACTGAACAATTCTACAGCAATTGCATAATGCTACCATGTCAACATGGACCAAAGTCTCCGAGGAAATTTTCAAGCACCTTGTTGAATCTATGCCACGAAGAATTGAAGCAGTTCTGTAGGCAAAAGGGGAACCAACCCGAACCTAGCAAGGCATACCTAATGAAGCAGCCAGTGAGTGTATGAGCATATAATTGTAATTTTTATTTTCTTCAAACATATATACAAAGTGGCCACTTTATCAGGTACACCTATCTAGTATAGTTAGGACTTAATTATACTGAATGTACAGAGATGCCTTTCTGCACACCAATGTTGTATGGAGCTGTTATTTTCTACAGTTGTGGTCTTCAAGTTAGCTTTAAGGAGTCTGGCCATTGTCCTCTGACCTCTCTCATTATCAGCACTGTCAGAGAAAAAAAAAAAACACTTGATCTTTTGTTTGCTGCCCTTGAACTCTAGCCACTGTACTGCATGAAAATCCCAGAAGGGTGGTTGTTTCTGAGATGTTGGAACCACCATGTCTGGCACCAACATTCATACCACTTTCAAAATCACATAGACGACATGTCATACCCATATGAATGAACAGGATACTTAGTGTATACTTTGAAAGTCTACAGGTGACATAACATTTTTAAATGTTATAAATGTTTGTGTGTTTGTGTAACATCTTAAAAAAATATTATTTACATCCATTGATGCAGAATGAATCTTCTTGAAATGCAGGTAACACACAAATCATTATCTGGTTCTTAGCATTTTAGTTGAAAAGTCCTTCAACATATAGTCCACTAGGGAATTGCACTAAGGAATAATCTACAATAATAATTGTTACATAAGCAGCCATACTCCAATCTTATTTTTAAATGTTACCCAATAAAATGGCAATATAACGGGGTCCTAAATTTCAGAATGTATTTTAAAGTTTAAACTTTATTTATGTTCATGGTTAAAATGGGCGTTATCAATTTCAAGTATAGACACCTGACACCTGTAACTATCGTTTCAAATTGAAGTGTTTATCCGTTATTATTATGATGCTATGTAACTTCAGTTTCCTGTATTATTGTATTATTCTATTGCGTCGTCCAACTTCTAGCTGATTACAGAAAATATAAGAATACAATTTTAAGCCATAAGGGAAAAAAATAAGCTCTCTATATATTTTAAAAACCGAAAAGGTCGGAAATCACTAATTAAAAGGCATAGTTATACTAAACAGTTCGTGTGTTTAGCTGTCTGGTTTATACGAGTTAATACTGTGACCTTAGTGGTATTACCGTAGTTAGCGTAGCGAGCTATACGCTTTGTAATTTCTGTCAATTATACATTTGGTCACCTAACTAGTTATACGACTACTGCTCCACACAGGGGTGGGTTAGTACAATGATGACAGAGCATAATCCTTTACAGATTACTACTATGCTAGCTATATGTTAACTATAACTGTACGAGCAGAGGTAAATATACAAAAATGTCACTTGTTTATCGGCCTATTTCTTCGATTACAGATCGCAAGCTATACTGTCCTTCTGATTTTTAATGGAAGCGAGTGTAAACGTTATAGTGACGCTGGCTAAAGACCGTAAAAAACAAGGCAGCTAGCTATGGAATAGGAAACCTTCCGAAGACGCTAGCTAACGTTAGCCACTTCCTATGAATATCTGGGTCAACACATAAACAGTGTTGTGCTGTCTGACTTACCCACATCTTGGTCAAACGGATTTTGGGCGAACAACGGCATATCGAAACCCTTTATGAAGAAAACAGTGTCACGTCTAAAATAATGCAAAAAAAAATTCGGTCTTTAAAAATATCCCTTCCTCATCCATCCAACTATGTCCAGTTTCACCAGTTGCTCTTCCGTAAATCTAGCATGCCGATTAAGTGCCTGAAATGCGTTTTATTATGCAAATACAATTTTCAGTCACCTTGTTAATTGTGACAGAATATAATGTGACTGCCCTTTTCACATACTAATTAATATTTTTTGAAAACTACGTTTGTTTTATACTAAAAGGCATAATTTCGGCCACCTTTCGGGTCCTTTATAACTTACTGCGGCCATGAGACTGCCATCTGCAGGAGGGGTGCTGAACTGCAGAATTGCAAGGCTTTAGAGGGAATGTCAGAATTGTACTTTACTAATTTTGCATTTGCTGTGAGCTGTGTGTTTTATACCTGTTGCTGTGTTAAATATAATACTTTCGTTGTAATTTCAAAATCAGCGGAACACGTCTCCGTATGTTTCCTCAGATGTGTTCACTGTCACTGTGCTTTGATATTATCGGGCATGGGTTAGTAAGTTCTTCTGCTTTATTTGACAGATAACTAGTTAGGTTTACCGAGCCACGGCTGTCGCATTTTAACCCATTCTGTACAACCGCCAACGCATCCCGGCGCTCCCAGTCCGCCAGCCAGCTTACGCCCTCTTCCGTTAGAGGTGTGGCCGCCGAGCTCTACAGATGTCGCTGTTCGCCCTCTCGGAGGCCGGCGGAGAGTCCGGGAGGGGAGCGACAGCCGGCGGCTTCAGTCATGGCAGCACACTCCCTGGGAAGCGGCAAAACAGCGCACAACGACGTGAGCCAGCGGCGGAGGAAGGGGCCCGGGGCGCTGGCTACGGTCTACTTGGTCATTTATAATGTGATTATGACCGCTGGGTATGTAAATGGACTTTATGGCAACGTGCAGCCGCGATTGCACGGAGAGCGCACGGAGTGTCGCGAGCCACCTCGCCCGTCATGCTTCTCCCGCGTTCACGCAGACGTTTACATATAATATATATATCTATGCATGTCTGTGTATTTGTGCGTGTGAACGTCTCACTCGTGTTTTCCCCCTTCTAGCCGCTGCATGTTAGCTGTAGTCCAGATTTAGATTAGTTTGTTGGCCCTGTGATACGGAGACGCGTTGCAGCCCGCACTCCTGCATAGACGACCGGTCCGTCAGGGATCCCCCGCGGGCTGAGAGGCAGCGTACGGTCGGGCGCTCAGTACTCTTCACTCGAGCACACGCCGGGAACCCACTGCCCTTCATTACATCCGCTCGTCGCCGTAAAGACAGGCTTATATTCTGCAGCGGGCTTTTTCTTTGTTTCTCTTCAGTTAGAGCTCGGTCAGGTCGCCGTGCCCCCATAGCATGTTAGCTGGTGAGCCGTGCAGCTATAGGCTCCGGATTATGGGTACCTGCGCAGCTAGTTAGGCTCGGGGTTAAGGTTAGTCGTAAGGCTGACACGGTACTGAGTGGAGACGGAAAAGCCGCTTCCCTGTTCACTTTTAGTTTAATTTCAAATTTCAGTATGTTTCGCAAATACAGGAGCAGGTGGAAGTTGGGTTTGTTTAGCTTTACTACCTGTTATGCAGGTCTGCTTTGATGAAATATAAATGCCTGTCTTAAACTGCGATTAAGATTCTTGTATACAGAATAATTTCGTTAATTATCACTCATGCAATTTCACGGTAAGTCATGCCGAAATGTACTTAGAGTGGTTCTTGGCTACAGTACAGAATATAATAAAAGAGGATTCTAGATCTTTCTGCATAGAAAGGATTATAATGGATAAGGGAAATGCATGCAAAATCTCTTGCTGTACTGCTTTATTTTAATCAAATCTAGTATTTACACTTCCTATGTTTAATACAAAAAGTATACATCACTGATTAAAATTCTACAGCCTTGTATTTGCATTGGTACTGAACCGTAATGAAGAACATTTCTTGTATTGAAAGTGGTGTCTGTGAATAAGATCTGCAGGTGACTTTGATCCTGTATTCTCCATTTCAGGTGGCTCGTCATCGCAGTGGGACTGGTACGGGCATATTTGGCCAAAGGCAGCTACCATGGCCTATACTACTCCATAGAAAAGCCGTTGAAGTTCTTTCAAACTGGTGCAATCCTGGAGGTGAGTGTAAGGGGGCGCAAGTGAGACTTTTGACCTGGCAGAGTCAGAGATGGCATCTGGTATCTGAGCTCTGACTGGCTTTGCATGTACATGTCTCCGCTCATGTGACCCAGCTGCTAATATGGGCGCTCTTGGACTCGTAGCGACAGATGAACACATCATTCACTTTTCCCATCCATGATTTCAACTGCCTTGGGAATTAACTGTTCAGTTTTAAAGATAACCCGTACGATGCTGTAAGGAAATGTAACTAGTCGAGTATGCGCAGTTGTTTTGGCAGCTGGTGTTAACCTCTGGATTTAGTCTAAATGTGTTTTTGTTGTTTACTTAGGCTGTTCACTTTTTTTATTCTTAAGACTGTGTGTTGTTACACTTTAAAAATATTCTAACATAAGTGTATTTGGCTTTTTATCCCCACCAGATATTACATTGCGGTGTGGGTAAGTTGTCCTTGTATTTTAACAAAAAAAGCCACTCTTAGCCAGCTCTTTTTGTCGTAGTAGTACTGTTCTAACACTGTTGGCCCTGATTTGATAGGACTGATGTCTTCATAGTGTATGTTTCACAGTCCACAGTTTCGTCATTAGCAGTTTGAAGCCAAGACAGGGCAGGGACCCTCCATATCCCGCCAGCTCACTGGAGGTCACTGCCGTCTGCTGATCACGTCAGATGTTATCAGCAGGCCAGGCAGATAGATACTGACAGGAGCATTGACGGTTTGAAAGTGGATGCTTTAACCCAAAGGGACCCAGAAAATGCGTAATGGGAACTGAGCTGTACTGGTTGCCCTGCTCCCAGCCACTCGCGGGTCCCAGCACTGGAAACGGCACTGCAGGATGTAGTTCAGCTGGCTTGAAAAAGAAACTCGCTGCTCCATTTTCTTCCCCTCATTATTTTTATTATACTACAAAGATTTTATCTCTTTCAGTAGTAATAATCTCGCGCTTAAGTGTAGCAGCTTGCAAGCTGTAAAATGTAACTTTAAAGAGCAGGAACTGGAGTAAATGCAAATCGCTATAACCATTAACCCAGTTAAGCTCTTTTTATTCTGTTCTCTGTGAAACTGGTTTGACTCAACATAACTACAACCTGAAGGAAGCCAGAGACCACGATTTATATTTAAAAAAAAAAAATGCCCCCCCCCCCCCATAGTGCCACCTCCTCATGACCTCAGCTTGCATAGATGGCACAGTCCTGATATTATTATAATGACATGAGGGTTGATTAGATTAAATATTGAGACCACAGCAAAATTTTCAGTTTCACTCATTTCTCAATTTATGACTGTTCCCCTGTATATAATGTACATTTTTTGTAAACTCCCGCCTGGCTCTTCCCTGCTTCTCATCGATGAAGAGCTTCTTTGCTTTGTGGGTCTTCAGTCCTGCTTCTAGGAGCCTGTTATGAAATGCCCTACCAGTGCACTTCACACCACTTAATGTCTCCCATTCTTTTTGAAGGTCACTTGAGGCCATCTGATTTGAGGCATTGCTGGATAAATTGACGGTCATCTCTGGCATTAGAAAGTCGCTTCTGCCCTCTATCAGGCTGGCTTTAGGTTACTGCCAGTGTCTCCTGCTTCACCTTGTTCTTGTGTGCTGCTGTCTTAGAAACTTTGAGCCTGGAAGCAGCCTGCCGCACAGTGTAGCCTTCTGCCAGCAGAACCAGGATTAAACCAGGATTTAAAAATGCAGATTTTTAAAACGTATAGAGTGGTCTCTTAATTTATCCCAGAGCCATATAACGGAATAAGGCATTCTTGTTATAGTCACTACATTCTTGTTCATATTTATTTTTTGTATTAATTGCCATGTTGTCAGTCTAATAAAGGTGAGAAATGAACATTGATGCCTGTCAGCATTTCCCTCGCCATCTAATGAGTACCTGGCCCTATCCTGCTTGCTGTTTCCTTCTCCCATCTGTACTTCCTCTGCACACAGGAATCGTTCCCTCCTCCGTGGTCCTGACGGGCTTCCAGGTGATGTCTCGAGTGTTCCTCACCTGGGCAGTGACGCACAGCGTGAGGGAGGTACGTTCTTCCCACCTTCTGGATGATCTCCATCTTCTTAAAAGTCGTGAGAGTCGGTGTCAGGCTTCCCTTCATCTGAAGTCGTCAGTGTGCTGGGGGAGAGAACTGTGCCCCTAGAGTGCGGTATTGCGACGATTGAGGTTCTGTTCATTCATTCCAGACAAGACAATTCGCTGAAGTCCGCCATCTGTAAGTTGTCCGCGGGTATCTGAGAGTGTGCACTGAATAATTCATGTTCATGGGCGTGGCCTAACTGACCATCTGACTCGCTGTATTCCCGTTAACATTTCTGCCTGCCGATGCAGTTGGTGCAGTGACAGTGCTGCTTGGATTTTTAATTTTTTTTGCATCAGCCACAGAGGTCGTGTCCTTCTATGCTGCGTGTGGAGTGTAGCGGTCGTTGCCTGCAGTGCATGGTCTCCGCTAACCTGTTCCGGGCTTCCTGACTCTCAGCTTGAGCTCCATCTCCTGCTGCTTCCCTCTGCCAGGTTCAGAACGAAGACAGCGTGCTGCTGTTTGTTGTGGCCTGGACCGTAACGGAGATCATCCGCTACTCCTTCTACACGTTCAGCCTTCTCAACCATCTGCCCTATCTCATTAAGTGGGCGAGGTGAGGCAGCCATCGGTCCTACTCCCAACGTCTTGCATTCTCAAAGTCCTTTATTTGTCATGTGCATTACGAACAGATTCAGCCAAGCACTGCAGTGCTTATGAGGGTCGTGTGAACATGGCTCAAATATAGACATGCACAAAATGTCTAAAGTGCCCCCAACCTCAACAATTGGCAAACAAGTTGCAAAGTAAGTGAATACTTGACAACAGACAGATGTTCAATGGACAGTTGATGTAATATGTAGTATACAAACAAAAAAAAGAATTAAATAACAAATATTTGAGCAGCAGCAATTACTGTAACCTGGCTACATGGAATTTCAGTCCGATGGCCTGTGCAAATCTGTTTTTAAGCCTTTTACTCCGTGACCCAATGCTGCGGTGCCACTGACCAGATGGAAGCTTGCAGAACATCCTGTGTGCTGGGTGGAAACAGTGAGATTCTGTGGGCTTTTCTCACACAGCATGTGTGCTAGATGCCCTGCAGGGCTGGGAGTTTGGAGCCTATGTTCTGCTCTGCAGTCCTCACAATCCTCTGCAAGACCTTGCGGTTTTGGATGGTGCCACTGCCATTCCAGACCGTGAGGATGCTCTCTGTGATGCATTTGTAGAAACTGGTGAGGAGGCATGTTCGTTCAGTTTATGCAAAAAATAGAGCCTCAGGAGTGCATACTTGGCTACTACATTGGACCTGGATAGGGCATCGGTGATGTGTTTACTGAGAAGCTTAAAGCGTCTTTCTACTATAGCTTTATCAATGTATATAGGGGCGTGCAACCCCCCCTTGCAGCTTTCTAAAGTCCACAATCATCTCCTTTGTTTTGCTGGTGTTGAGGCAGAGATTGTTTTCCTGGTACCGCTGTGATACAGCACAAGTTTGCGCTCTCATTGCCGTCGGTGATGAAGTCCAGGATGTTTATCAGGAAATATAACAGTAACTTTAGAGGCATGCTCGGCAGTGCAGTCGTGTGTAGCCGTGGAGTACAAGAGGGGGCTGAGGACATACCCCTGTGGTGTGTTACTGCTCAGGAATCTCGTACATGTGGTGCAGTCAATAACTCTTAACTGTCTGAGGTATATTTGTCGAAGTCCAATATCCAGATGAGTCTACTGCTCATCCCTATGTTCTGTAGTTTACAGGTCAGCTGGGCAGGAGTGATTGAGTCGAATGCTGAATTGATCTGTGAGTATCCTCGTGTATGCGTTGGTTCTGAACAAGTGTATTGGAGCAGTATGTATTGTCATAGCAATGGCATCATTGGGTCAGTGGGTCCAAGGTTGCAGAAAGAGAAGAGCAGATGTGTGATTTGACTAAATGTTCAAGGCACTTCAGGACCACAGATGTCAGTGCCATGAGAATGTCAGTGAAGCCTCCCACTGGCTGGATGGCTCAGTTTCTCTGGACGGCTGTGTTTGCCGTCTGGGCCCAGTGTTTTACTTTTTCTGACTTATAAAGGTTCTGCTCACCTCAGACTCTGTTAGGATGTGTGAGGAACTGACCTGTATCACAGTGAAGTTGCTTTCCTCGAAGCGACTTTAGAAAGGTGTTTGACTCTTGAGGCATACTTCCCTTCCATTTCGATTTTCCCTTCTTTCGAAATCCATTATTGACTGTAAACTGTACCACATTTGCCTGAGGTCACAGTCATGGTAATTGGACTCTACCTTCTGCCTGCATTTCATTTTGGCCTCAATAGTCTGCTGAAGGTCATATTTGACTTTCCTATACGCTTCTGGGTCTCCAGAGTTGTAGACGCTCGTCTGCGCCCTCAATTTGGCACGAACTACACAGTTTACACAGGGCTTCTGATATGCAAATGATTGAACACCCTCCACACATTTACAGGTGTATGACAGCATCTGTGTATTCATTGAGGAGACTATCGGCTGCATCCTGTAATACGTGTCAGTCTGATTCTAAGCAATCTTGGTATCTGCTGATAGAATCTACATAACATTGCTGAACGGCCCTGATAACGGTTTTGTCCTCTAAGCAGCTTTCCCATAGGCTTGGTGAGTGAGGGGCCTGTAACTGTCCTTAACAATGTCTGATTACCATGGATGGGAACTTTGTGTTGATTAAAATTTGGGCCAAATTTCCTTCATGCTTGTTCTGTAGAGGTTCCCCACAGCTGCAACAGCAACCTATGGGTGTAAATTCTCCAGTTTAATAGCCCCATACAGTTTGTCCAGTGTGTAAGATTTATCTGTCTCAGGCGGAATGTGGACTGCTATGAGGATGGCTGAGCTGTATTCTTAAGGCAGGCTTATATATCAAAAGTTTGGACACATCCACCCATTGAAATGTTTATTTATACTATTTTTTTTTTTTTTTTTTTTTTTTTTTTTACATTTTAGAATAAAGACATCAAAACTATAAACTGTATCTAGAATTATAAATTGGTAAAAGAGTATTAAAAATTAATTGTCAGGGTAGGTCTGTGTGTTGCGATTCAGACGGTTGCCATTTCAAATCCTATGATCAGCAGAGTGAGCAAGGCCCTTAATCCCAGCTGCTCCGGCACTGGCTGACCTTGCTTTCTCCTCTACACCAGCTTCATAAGTTGGCCTCCTGGGATGCTTTTCCAGCTGTCCTGAAGCTCCCACATATATGTCCAGCACTCATTGGCTGCTTTTCCTTCATTCTTGTCAAACTCTCCAAAACCATCTCTACTAGGTTTATGCCAGGTGGTCAGATCATGTGATGCAACACTCCATCACTCTCCTTTGTAGGTGGCTTGGCGTGTCCAAACTTGACTGGCACTGCAGTTACTAGTTCAATGTGCAGGGAGCAGTGTCTAACCACAGCTGTAACATCGGTTTCCTAAGGAATGTTTTCCATAAAGTATACTCCACCAGCCCTACGCTGACTAAAGTCCAGTGTTCTGTCCTGGTGATAGACTGAATCCCAGCAGAGTTTACGCCCGCATTTGGTACAGTTGCATCCAGCCACATCTCATGAAAGCAGCAGGGCAGCAGTTCCTGATCCTCACCATGAGTTAGTCCTTTTTCTTGTCTAATAACTGAACATCTGCCGGTAACATGCTACCATCAGTGGCGGTGCGTTGATGCGCCGTTTGCAGGGCCTGTTAAGAATTCCCCATCTATGCGTCTTCCTGCGATGCCTGCGTGGCAGATGGTAAGATGCATGGTCGCTATGGGGATCCAAGTACATAATAAAATCTGTACAGAGTAATGATGTTTAAAACTATGTTAATCATGTGTGTTGTTATATTTGTTAAAAAAACGTGTAATGAAAACGAGTCAGTACAGTTTACATGGCGCTCTCCTTAGTACAACCGTTGTAGCAACGCACTTGAAGTCAAGGGTTGTATCTTAATTTAGACCCAAATATTTTCAATAGGACTCTCTCTCTATGTCTAGGCTAACTCATACTTCGCTTTTCTGTATGTGCCTTCGGTTGCGGACGAGGGGCTTCACGTCAATTTCATCATCAGAGGTTGGTTACGGAAGACTGCAGTCGGTCTGCGTGTAGTGCAGATTTTTAAATCTAACGGAAACCTGCCGCATCCATATGCATCGACCGCAAATGTGCAAGATGATTAATTAGGTATTTTCAGTAGGTGGCAGTGTGAACTTTCACAGATGAGCCGTCAACGACAAAAAGAGAGGAAGAATCATTGTTTTGTTTTTTTTGTAGTAATTATGGTGAGCAGATGTATGAGGTACCTGCGTATCTCGTTTTTCATGCTGTCCAGACATCATGTCTAGGTATACAGTATTTTTTTAAGCGGGCACTATTCCAGCATTTTGAAATCTTGCCAATTTAAAATTCACGAAGCATGTGGGGAGTTGGGGTCCCGGCTAGTTTTGTCATGGATTTCTAAATAGTCTTGTTAGAGCTTCAGCAGAGGTGTGCGCCCTGATGTAACCTGACATGGAGCATGTGGTGATGCCATAACAACAAGTGGCTTGGTAGCCAGGGACCTGTGGGGTGTGTTTTGGTCTTCTTCCTGGGTAGGGAATGATGAGGCAGTCACTCCACTGCTCCTTAAAACACTGCCTTCTCTCTCATATTTAACCTTACAGATGCTCTCATACAGTATAACTGAGCATGAATTTACATTTTAACAGATGACACATGCTCACTGTTAAGGCCTTTTTGCCACAGTCCATTCTGAAACATCTTTCTGAAACACATTTCTGTATTTCTAAAGCTTTCATACATGGTCGCATTGTCATGATCAGTCTTTTTTTTTATCATTTCTTTATTATTTGGAGAGAGCTCGATTTCAGTTTTTACGTGATCGTTTTTTTGTTTTGAATGGGAAGAAAACCAAATGAAAGGTTAAAAACAGTAGCATAATGTGATGGGGAAAATGCTACTGATTTTAATTTTGGATCTGATTTAGATTAGATCCAAGCCTGGTATCCCAGATACTGATATTCAGTGCCAGACAATACATTTAAAAAATGCTGATTTTGGGGGGGTTGTGGGTGGATCGACCTTTCCTTTTTTCCAATAATGTCTGGGCTACTTTCCCATTCCCCCCACTTTTGGGCGCCCTGTCCAATAGAAGTTCATATCCTGCTTCTTTTAATAATATAAGCATTTAAATTACAAGGTAAAAAACTGATAACTGATAATAGAAATTGCTGCCATGTTTTCAATGTTAAATCTTTTCTGATGTGCATGCTGGATTTAAAGTGTATACTTCTTTTTAGAATTGCATGTATCATAGCCTTTTCTTTTCAAAAGAAAAATTGTCATTCTGCTAGTGACAGGTTTTTCTTGATATGCAAATGTTTCCCAGTGTTCACTGAAAGTTTTTGATCTGTCAAATTCACATCCAAATATTTTGCAAGTTGGTGTCTTTTTTTTTTTTTTCCCCCGTATGTGTCGTGTTCATCGAGAAACATCGGGACTTAACTGACAACATTATAGGAGTTTGTCTGCATGGAATGAACATGTCTGATTTCATACTCATTGGTTCCATCCAGTGTTACCTGTAGTCATTGGTTAAAGATGTAGCTCCAGTTTAGCATGGAGAATTAATTGCATGACTTTCTGTGGCTTTTCACTGTTCTGGGAAGATTTGGTTTGGTGGGAATGAAGTACAAAGGAAGCCATATTCTAGTGGTGATAATTTTATATTCATAGCCACAGGTCACCTAAATATTGTAATGTGGTGATTTCTGAATTATTATTCCTACCTCTATGACATAAAGGGGAAAATCGCTGCGCTAGGCAGATTTTGCAAAGCTGTATTTCTTTTTTTTTTTTTTTTTTTTATACTCCCTCCACCACCCCCCCTCTGCGGAGGACTACTTTATTTCCATTTATTTATTTATTT
>JAODJX010000037.1:5395043-5413156 GCA_026776945.1 Isichthys henryi | reverse complement strand
TCACCCCATCGGTGGGTTTTACAAAATAGCAGCTGTGTACCCCGTGTCCTTCCCCCCCCCCCACCACACCCCCCCCCCCCCCCCCCGCTGCAGGAACGGCTCCTGCTTTCTGTGCTCCCCCGCCATGTTGCTATGGAGATGAAAGCCGACATTAACGCCAAGCAGGAAGATATGATGTTCCACAAGATCTACATCCAGAAGCATGACAACGTGAGGTGAGTCTAGCAGCACGCTAGCCAGAGGGAAAGCGAGTGGGTGACGAGCCTCACCCCAGACATGTGACTGTATCGTTATGTATATATTACACTAAAACCTATTGTTTTGATGTTGTGGGGACCATTTTTTGGTCTCCACAAGGGGAAACTTTATTTTATAAAAATCTGTGACTGCAATCAAAAAACTAAAAATGTCAAAAGTCTTGCATTTTTTTTTTGATGACATGCTTAAGGTTAGGGCTGGGTTAGGGTTAAGGTTGTTGTATGGCGTTTTTCCACTGCCTCCAGGAGTCGAGGCGTACCTGACCTGTACCGCGAATTGACGGTTTTCCATTGTAAATTATCCGAGCCGTACCCACACTGATATGGCCCTGCAAAGCGTGACTAAACCGAGCTGGTTGCCTCAACACCATCTGATTGGTCGACCTGCATGGAGATACTGGTGTTCTGCATTGACATGCAAGGATTATCTGAAAGAAAACAGGTACTACAGAACAGATGAATGGAATTGCAAATTTTTGCAAGCGAATGCTAATTCTGCTAGCGTTTGATACTAACATATCACGGGGATTATTCCAGGAAATCAGCACATAGTAGCAGTAGTAGTAAATTGTGATGTACACCGTGTCAACAGTAAATAAGCATCTCTTTGGTTTCATGTCACTTGCCGTCCAAACCTAGCAACGCCTTTACCGGGCCGACCCTCCTGCAGTGGAATACCGAAGCAGGCTGTAGCTGTACTGTAACTGTACTGTAACTAGTCTCAGTTCATGGTACATGTCGGGTACAGCGCGGTTCCTGTATGCCAGTGGAAAAGCGCCAATAGTTGGGATTAGGAAATGAATGAACGGTCCCCACAAAGATATGAATGCAAACCTTTCTGTCTGTCTGTCTGTCTGTCTGTCTGTCTGTCTGTGCATGTGTGTTGTTTACTGCTAAATAAGTTGTGAAATGAAACAAAAATGAAAACTATATATACAAAAAAATCCTGCCGGTCTTTAGACTGCAAAAAGTACCGCCGTCCACCAACATCGTTTTACCTTTTTTATCCGCAATAAAAGATGTTATGGCTGCTGAGTTGTCCCTTTCTTCACTTCACTTCCATAATATAGCCCGACAGTACCATGTCGCGTGCTCCACTAATCAAATTTATTAAGCATAAGGATACGCCAGATATATACAGAATACTAACTTTTGGGCATAAGTAAGTCCTGTATAGTGCCGAAAAGCTGCCATCCGTTATTTAAAGCCCTGTAATGACATACAGCTTGCTGTTATCAAAACAAAGTCTTAAATGAAACGGTAAATTTGATTTTCTGGAGGAAAATTAATCGTTTAGATTAATCGACCAATCGGTAAAATAGTTGATAGATTAATTGAAAGAAAAATATCGGCAGCCATACAGTGGCCCCATCTGTAGATGCCACAGCCATGGCCCGGTCTGTGGTTGGTATGGCTAAAGCCCCATCTATAATTGGGGCAGATGTGGCCCCATCTGTGGTTGGCGCAGCTGTGATGTAGTGTTTTTTGCCTTTGCAGGTTTGAGGGGATCTCTTCATCAGGCTCGATTATTTAAATCTTGGTCTTAAATTGTACTAATAGTGTGTGACAAATATTCAAGTAAACCGAAGTTAAGATTTATTTGGACATCCTGAGATGCCTTTAATGATTCTTTAGTTTATGTCATGGTAAGCCTGGGAGTCAGTGGATTGTGGTTCAAATTTAAGGGTGAGATTGAAATCAGTCACTCTTAATGAACTGAAGGCTTTCAAGAAAGGTCATCATGCTTGCTTGGAAGTAGATGGATTATTTGTCGGAGTCCTCCACCAGAAGAATCTCCTCCCATCAGCTTGGCCATGCTATTTGTTGGGAATAAAAAGTTGCTAAATTTCACACAAATCTGGCCATTGATAGCAGTATAAATACTTCAACGTGGATCTTCAGCGCATTGTTGGGTATCAGCAGGCCTGACCTGCGGGCGCAGATTCGCTAACGCACACCGACGAGCCTGACAGGTCCAGCAGACAGAGGCTGTCACACCTCTCACAGCAGATGTGACAGGATGTGACAGAAAGTGAGAGGACCCGCATGGCCCAGAGTGAGGGTCACGTTACAGCGAAAGCTCGAGCTTTCGTGGACCATCTGAGCACGTGCAGCAGGCGATCGTCCGCTGAACATGCAAATCCCTTCCTGAAGAGCTGGACGATGGCCAAGACGATAAGAATGCAAAGTGCTTAGCTGATCGCTATGGAGAAATGTTCTAGCAGCACATGCTAGAACATTCTGTAGGGGTCCACAATGAGGCCTTGTGCACGTCCTTGGAGCGGAACATGGGACATCAGGAGGGGGGGCGTTGTTTTTTCAGGGTCACTTGAGCCCTGTTGTGCTGTGTGATTCCTCCTTTTTACTCAGTTGGAGTTCTGTGAGTCACGTGATCTGGCTTCTGTAGACTGTTCATGGGGACATTTATCTACAGTAAATATTAATCACACTGATGAACTTCAAGCATGTAATGGGTATGAATCTCAGTGGCACAAGACCCCCCAGCGAAAACGTCTACTGTTAAAGTCAGACTAATCAAACCCCAATATTGTAGCTCTTGACAGAGAACTCACTGGGGGTGCAATAAGCCTCACCAGCCCTGGCGTCCATCTCCACGCCAGCAGCCGGACTGAGCAGTTTTCAGGAGCATCGCAACAAAATATCCACGTTTATCCACGTTTACGTAGCAATAAAGTGTGACTTTTTTTAACAAGGTCACCATTGCCGGACTTCAAGACACAATGTTAAATGGCTGAAAGGTGCATTTTAATGTTGAAACTTGTCTCACTGATTCTATCCCTAAGCTGGTCGGAAGGTAGGAAGGATGTCATGGATGACACCTGGTGACAAGCTGGAGAAACGGATTGCATGGTGACTCACAGAGGAACTAGAAATTAATGCTGTGTCAGACTCACACTCATTATCCTCTGCCCTCTCTCACTGTTTCTAAAGGTGTGAGCTGATAAATACACTCAGGGGGCCCCAAGGTGCCTGTAATTTGTGGGGGATCTTTGCAGACGCTGCTCCGCTGTGGAAGATTTGGGGCTTAAAAATAGCCGCATGAAAATGCTGCTATTTCAAGCCCTCTAGTTTGTGTAGATATAATCTCTGATCAGGAGCTGTGCTCTTTTACTACCAAAGGACCTTAAGCATTCTGAGATAACAGAGCCAGTTCCTGATGGTTGTATAAGCTTCTGGCTGCTGGATTACGCCATGGCAACACTCTGGTAATACACCCTTGAAACAGGGGGGTCGCTCCAGTTTAGCGGAGAGTGAAATCTGCACGCCGTGTTTCGGATCGGCTTCAGCTCAGTGCGAGGCTGCTGCTACAAATTTTGGGCCCCATGAAAGCATATCGAATTGGACCCAGATGCACCAGAACCACAGCTTGCTATCCTCTTGTTCTAAGGAGTTTCCTTTGATATATTTAAGCATCTCTATAACACCAACAACAGAATGTAAATAGTTCAAAGTGAGGAATCAAAGAACAAAATTTTACCAAATATTTCAGCAAAGAATGTAATTCCAAATAATTGTGTTTGATAGCTGAGTAAATGTGCAAATCCTGTGCTGTGGTGTTACCTGGTGCCTCTGTCTGGAGGCCCTGACACACCCTGAACCCGAGAGGCACGTTGGACACCCTCCCCGGGAATGCAGCTCGTAAAGCGCAGCAGTGGTCAGCCGCAGACGTTTAGCTGACTGGAAACGGACTCGTCACCGACCCGCATGTGCTCCGCCGCTTCCTTGACCGAGATGATCCACTTCCTGTAACCCAGAAGAAGTGGTGATGAGCTTGGGGGGGGAGCTTCCCTGCTGCTCCGCTGGGCCCCCAGCTGCTGGAGGATCACTCCCCCTCTCTACCCCTCACTTTTCCGTGGCAACAGTATCTAACAGCGTCTAAAAATGCCAGCGTGTGGAAAGTCTCCACCTAAGCACCTGGACATCAGCATGGCGCTCGTGTGGTGCAGTGTGGGTATGGGCGTTTGACCAAATGTCAGAGGGTGGCTGGAAGCTCCACGCTGCGCCGTGCTCCTGATGACATGCACGACAGCAGAGCTGTCATGCTGCTGCTCTTTCAGGACTTTTTGAAAAGCTGCAGTTTGAGTTCAGCTTCTTCGGTTCATGTCACCCTGGGCTGAGCGTCTGGTGGCTGACCAGTAACACGTGCTGGGTAGAATGGGGACGAGAGGCGGAGCCACGTGTGAAGGTGCTTCCTGAAGCTGGCGAGGAGCCCTGCTGTCGTATCCGTACATCTCTGGGTTGTGAGAAGGAACTAGATTTCCTCGAAGAGACCCACCTAAATGTGGGGAAATCATGCTAACGCCCCAACCCTGCAGGTTTGAGGCTATGGCGCCCCCTACTGGGATTTTAATGATAATATGCATGGAAAACTGTGCACGATTTTTTTGTTGATTCTATTTTAATCTTTAATAGCAGCTCCTGTAGTTGTTTGACACTTTCTCTAAGACTCTGTCATCTCTTGTTTGGATTAGACTTTGATTTGATGTCAGTTTGTCTAAAGTTCAACACGCTCTTGATAGATGTACAAAAACGAAAGCTGTGGGACGCTGTGGGTATTTTTGCGGACTCTTGTCATAAAAGCTTGACACTCAGAGCAGGGAACCACCCCCCTTACTGCTTTCCGGCATCCCTATTCACTGCAGTATGGTGATGGGAAGGTGTGCAGGCAGCTGCTGGAGAGTCTGTCTTTTCGAAAACGAGCAAAAATGCTTAAAGCCGCTTCACTGGGAAACCTTCCAGAAACTTCCAGTCAGTCGTAATGGCTGCTTGTCGCTGATTCCCTCGTCCGCTTTCGGACACATCGGATAAAGCGCATCCGCTCACGCCACGTTGTCGTCTGCCTTCCCAGCATCCTCTTCGCTGACATCGAGGGCTTCACCAGCCTGGCCTCGCAGTGCACCGCCCAGGAGCTCGTCATGACGCTCAACGAGCTGTTCGCCCGCTTCGACAAGCTGGCCGCGGTGAGTGACCAATCAGCTGTAAGCTCCCATCCCCCCCTCCACAAGTGCACATGGACACACGCAGGCGCAGGCATGCAACAAAGGGCCCTATTGTGCGATGACCGCTTAGCGCAGCGCCGCAAGCAGGCCTGACGCTCAGGTGACTGTCACGGGGTGGGAGAGACGAGCCCAGCTACTCTCTGCCCCCCACCCCCAGGGCCCGCTACCTCTTATGTCCCCATCCCAGTTTATTTGAAGAGTGCCATCACGCATATCGTGAGACGGTGAAGGTCACTATGGGATCATACAAATATAGCATTAATACCGTGAAGATTTCTTTCATCCCCCTCAAACCAGAAATGAACCGTGTTGCTCAGAACATCTGAGGCTGTGCGGTGAGATTGGTTTTGTCAACCCGCCTCCTTCAGCGCCAGTAAACAGCATAAACACAGTGTGCCATTGCGTATGTGCGTGATGCCTGCAACACGCAGTGAATCAGCCGCTTAATGATTCACGAAAAAAGCCAGAAACAGCTTCCTTAAATAACGACTTATCCAGATGTTTACTACTGCTATATTACTCTCTGTTTGGAATTCTGTGATGAATCCTAGGGCCTTATGAGGTGCAAAAAGCAGGACAGAAAAGCAAATGGGGTAGAGTGACCTTGATTATAATCACCGTCTTTAGCGTGACGCACCGGCTGTAATATTTGTACCCCTGTGCAGCACAGCATCACGCACCATATTCCACTGACATCGTATTTCTCTTCGTCTGCCCCACTACAGCTAAGGCCTCATTTGAATGTGTGGACAAAAAAATCATGTCGCTTTTCTGAGAAATACTTAACAAATGTTCTCTATAGAAATCCTGCTGTTCAGAAATTAATGCATCCTGCAGAGGTACAAGCCCTTTGATCCACAGTCAAAAAAGCAAGTGTTATCTCTAAAGGCTACTTTACTCCTACTTGGATGTAGCTGAGTAATTTGTGTAAGGAAGCGATGGCTGGCACCACAGTGCCCTCTTTTGGGAGGAGGGTGAACTGTCACTTGTTTTTCTATGGAATAGCATATCTATTTTTTTCCCATTTTTTTTTCTTTAAATAACCCGTGCCACTTAGCTAGCATAATTAGTCTGTATATTCATGGAAGATACACTCAAATCTGTGTGGGTTTTTAGCTGCACTGTACAGGCCTCCCTCTGAACATCTGTGTTATACCTCTGTATCACAGGAGAACCACTGTCTACGTATTAAGATCCTGGGCGACTGTTACTACTGTGTATCAGGCCTGCCAGAGGCACGAGCGGATCATGCCCATTGCTGCGTGGAAATGGGCGTCGACATGATCGAGGCCATATCGTGAGTGCTGCCTTTCTGCGTGTGCATGCGTGTGTGGGGAGTTTGATGTCCTGAAGGAGACATTGTCACAGGTGGTCCTACCATCTGGAGGCTGTCACCCTATTGCTTCCCCTTGCTCCAGGATGAGTTTTGGATGTATGGTGGTTTTTGTTGTAGGCAATCATGCAGGATGATGGTATTATTATTTTTGTTTTCTGAATGTGTACATGCTGTAAGGGAGCGTTGATGGAGCTCAAACCGTCCCCTGCCCCGTCTGTCATGTTAACGCTGCTGTCGGTTTGTGCACAAGCAGGTGTAGCGATCACTTATCACGGGCGTGTGACCACAGTGTTCTGTTACAGCGGCAGGAAGGAGACATGCAGGGAATTAATTAGAGATTAAGGCTCTTTCCTCTTTGCTTTGGCCGCTGTTGTGATGCTTGCAAATATTATTCACCAAAATCTTCTCTGTTTCATCCCTCCGCGAATGACCTTTCGTATCGGAAATGCGGGATTTCATATGCACTCTAATGGGGTCATGATGGGCTCGGCCTGTAGGGGGAGACTGAAGGGGACATTGCAAACCGCTGGAGACGTCTGGTGGTGTCAAGTCCTGTCCTTCTTCTGGCCTTTTCGGTCTGAATCCGATATACCGTCTGTCCCATTTAATGGTGATTCATTTCCACAAGGACACAGAATTTAAAAATGGCATTATGCACAGATGTCTGCAATATTCAGATGTACTTAATTTAGTCATGTCAAAGTATGAAATCGGTGAGTCAGTGGAGCTGACTGACGCTGTTGGAGATGGGGAGAGTGCAAATGCAGAAAGTCGGAGACTCCGGGGCTCAGGACATGGGTGCCAGAGAAGCCTGTGACTCTGCTGGACCGTCTGTGTTCAACACCCCAACGGTCTGACCGTGTTACCTGCGTGTTTCAGAGAAAGGGTTAGAAGCTCTTCGCCACTCCATCTGCTGCCCCCCCCTCCCTATCCTCTCTGCGATGCTTATTCAGCCAACTGCCTTGCAGGTGCCCGTATCCACAGCGACACGCGTACGGCGCCCACTATTCCGATTCTGCTCAGGACTATAAATATACAATAGCAGGGATGCAGCACAGATGAAGGTAACACAATAGAACAGTGGCGGCACCTTTCCGGAACGTTGTCACTAACACAATAACACGCTATCTCTGCTTTCGCTGCCTGACTGATGAGATAACCGGCTGCATCGCATGAAAGGGCAACACACTGGAACTGTGTCCGTACCAATATCCATCTGGGTAGCTGACTGCAGAAATCCCAGAAAGGCTGCTGAGATTGGTGCCCTCTAGAGGCGTAGGTGTTATGCTGCTTCCAAATCCCCTTGTGTCCCCCCCTCCCCGCCAGGTTGGTGCGGGAAGTGACTGGTGTCAACGTCAACATGCGCGTGGGCATCCACAGTGGCCGCGTGCACTGTGGGGTACTGGGCCTGCGCAAGTGGCAGTTTGATGTTTGGTCCAATGATGTCACGCTGGCAAATCACATGGAGGCAGGCGGCAAGGCCGGGTGAGTCTGTATGTGTTTCTGTCATATGGCCATGCTGTCCCTGCATTTATTAACATGACCACACCCATGGTGATGCTGTTCCCCTCCTTATTAACATGACCACACCCATAATAATGCTGTTCCTCTCCTTACTAACATGACCGCACCCATGGTGATGCTGTTCCCCTCCTTATTAACATGACCACACCTATTGTGATGCTGTTCCCTTTTTATTAACATGACCACACATATGGTGATGCTGTTCCCCTCCTTATTAACATGACCACACCCACGCTGTCCCCGATCATCGTGGTCATGCCCATTGCAACGCCATTCCCACTGCTAGTTAACATGGTCACGCCTATGTTGATGCCATCCACACCAAGGCCATGCTGTTTCCGCCCCTATTTAACACAACCATGTCCATGAGAATACCTTGCCCTCAAAATAATTAGCATAACCACACCCGTTCCAATGATATCCCTACTCTTTATTAAATTGGCCATGGTGATGCCGTTCCCTTCCTTATTAGCATAACCACACCCATGGAAATGGAAATGAGCAGAGAATAGAGAATGTCACCATTCTGTTAACATACACTTTTTGTCAGAGTTACTTAAGCGATGGGGGACTAGGAAATGGGGAAAATGTGGGACTTCACAGCCTGGATCGCTAATTGGCGTAACCTCCCCTGCATGGGCACAGGCGCATCCACATCACCAAAGCTACACTGAACTACCTAAACGGCGACTACGACGTAGAGCCGGGCCGTGGCGGTGAGAGGAATGTCTACCTGAAGAAACACAACATCGAGACCTACCTCATCGTGGGCTGCAGCCAGAAACGGGTGGGAAACTAGGCACCATCCCAGGCTTGGGTCTGGTTTACCATCCTGACAAACCTCACGAGTTCATTGTAATGTAAAATTTACGGTCTGCTTTGTGGGGGCTACTGCTCCCAGTTGCCCAATGTCAGTTCTGATTGAGCTCCTTCCAGAAATATGTTCCTCCTACCCCAAACCTGATCAATATCACATTGGGGGTGTCTTTTGCCTGAGAGTATAGTTCACAGTTATAACACCCAGCATATAGACTGATTCCCCTGTGTGACACCTCCTGTCCCCCCTCACAGAAAGAGGAGAAGGCCATGATCGCCAAGATGAACCGGCAACGCACCAACTCAGTTACACACAACACCTCACACTGGTGTTCTGATCGCCCCTTCTACAACCACCTGGCTGGCAACCAGGTCTCCAAGGAGATGAAGAGGATGGTAAGGAAGCCACATATCCACTCTCCTTCAGTTTGGTAGCGCCCCCCTCAGTATCCTTATTTTTCATCAAATCCTTCTACTGTTTTTGTTGGTGTAACAATGAACTAACAGTGACATATCTAGAGTGACTTCAGATGGGAAGGCTCAGAAAGGAGTTTCTTTTTACGTTGTCTGTGGCTAATTCCCTCCGCCTTAGCCTTTTAAATAGTCAAGGGACTACTTGAATTAAAAAATCTGTTGCTTTGGATGAAGAACAAAGGCTGACATCACAGACTGGAACCCCAGTTGGAAGATGCTTTGACATTCTGAATAGCTAACTCTGTTACCGTTAGGAAGGCAGCACCCCCATGTGGTGGTCTGTTGAAGATGTTTAGCTTCTCCATCCTGTATTCTTCCCAGGGTCTGGTGTTCCAAAGAGAGAGTGATTGGGGCTCTCATTCCTTCCTTGGGCAAAGACACAGATTTATCCTAAAAGCTCCAAATACTCAGTATGTGTTTTTTATGAGTAACTTAATCAGACCTCAGGACTTCCTGTGTTACTCACTGCTTCACATTTGTGCTCGAGTTGCTGATACGGGTGGTGTGGCTCAGTGGGTTTGGATACTATGCCTATAATCACTTGATCAAACCCTACAGTTAGGCCCTTGACCAACCCTAACCCCTGATGCTGCATTCTTGGTTGTACATCACTTCGGACAAAAGTGTTTGCTAAATAAATGTCAATGTAAGGCAATGATTCCTTACAGACCGCATAGCTGTTAGCTTGAGATTCCTGGGATTTGAACCTGCAACCTTCTGGTTAAAAGATCATTAGCTTAGTGACAGTCTTGCTCGCTTTTAGACCTGGCTGTCTTAAGACTCACGTCGTCTAAGAATCTCGACCTTTAATACTCTGTCCCAAGTGCAGTTCCCAAACACAGGAGCCGCCTGTCACCATGGTCTAGCTCTGGCAGGTAAACGGACTGCTGTCAGCGTGTGGAGAGCATGATGACGATGACAGTGAGCAAAGATAAGGCGTTTAATCAACGAGTGCCTAGTTATGAAAGAACGTCATTACAACCCCCCAGAGAGGAAGTATGGCTGGGGGGTGCTGCACTGCAAAATGGACCCACTGAATTCCTTAATTTCAGGATGCCTCTCAGTATGTCTAATCATTCCCTCAGTGACTCACCCAGCCATGTTGTTTATCTCCATAAGTGACGTTGTCACGCCCCCACAAGGCCCTTAAAGGCGACCCAGCTGTATGGCTAAACCCGGCAGTGTTATCACCTGTTTCCCACATCCTTTTAAAGCCTTAAATAACCCCACAGCTAATGCTTCTGGCAACAGGCGGCTGTCTGCATCCTCAGAGTCATGGAGCGCTTGGAGTAGAATCTTTTTACTATTCACTTGTCAGAATTTCTTACATAAGGCAAAACTCACTCAGCGAATGTTAATGAGCTTTATGGTTTGAATCGTTCAAATGATTGAGACGAGTGTGAGCTGTAATTTGCGGCAGTTTGCTTTCCTCTGTTCTCACCATGGTTGGTAAATCAGAGCCCCTCTCAGCAGTCTGGGACCCTTGAGAAGGGCTCCTTAATCTTTCAGGCAGGGTTAGCTGCTCCGTGGTGAACACAGTTGTTCAGAATATGTGCTGGGCACATATTGCATGTTCTACAACTTTTTTAAATTTGCAAAAACATTGTTTCATTCCTCATTACGCCGGATTCCTCCAAACAATTTATTGCAGTTGTCACCAGTAAATGCAATGCATCTAGAAAATGTCCCATTCTTTTCCAGTATGTCTTTTACGTATTGTGCAATAGTGTCAGCTGATTCATTTGGGGTGCTTTTAATTTCAAATAATTTGCTTTGCACACCACCGTTCTTCCAATCAAAATCCTGAATGAGTAGAGGGAATATTTTCACTGCTCCATGATTGCTGCCATCAGTAGACATGCCATAGCAGGATATATCTTTAAGTGCTTCTAGAGCAAGGTCAACAGAATGTGGGGCTATCACATTTACAATTGATTCTGTCTTCATTCGAGCTGTTGGGGAATCTGTGAAAACCTTTCTTAACAAGCCAGATGTGCAGTCCATTGACCTGTATCTTTCGTGGTGCTTAACCGTGTGAAAAGCATAGGTACCCTCTGCTGCAATGACAGCTGCACTCTCGGATTTACTTACAAAAAAGTCAGTGATTTTAGATGATGAGCTCTCGCCCCTCGCTGCCGTTTTATGCTTGGCTGAACTTGTGTGTTCTTGTAGGTCGTTTGCACCTTTATTTGCTACAGACACGTAAGTGCCTGCTTTACACGTCAGGCACTCAGCTTCACATGGATCGCGACCAAGACAAAAACATGGGAATTTCTTTCTTAATTCTTCTGTGAACTTGCATTTACTTTTCGGCATAGCTGCAGAGATGCTGGGTACATGTGCTTTGCTTGTGGTAAACAAGGAAGTTCGCGCTACTGAGGTGAAGACTGTCCAATTAAATGTTTACAGAGAATGCTATCGCCCAATGACGTTAGCTCTACAGTCAGACCGTGAAATCCAAAACTTCTAGTGACTAGTTTGTGAACAACACAGAGAAACGCAATGGAAATTCGATGTAGGCGTGTTTGAGGCTCTAGTAAAACAAATTCCCGGACGATTTTGAAATTCCACCTGGACATATTTTTATGTCTCAAAAAGAAGACATGTCCGGGCAAAAGAGGACATCTGGTCACCCTATTGAACTAAACATGCCACCCTTTAGCTAACTGTAACCTGAGACAAACACAGGGTTGCCAACTTTGGCCAGCTAGCTGGCATGAGATTTTCAATTTGATTCAAGTATGCATACTCATTTACATGTATGTAACAGTTTTATTACCTTGTAAATAGTCTGTAGGGTTTGCAAACTACCCCAACACTTTTTTATTTTAATTTTAGGTTTATAATGGAATACTATAGATTTGCTGTAAAATTTCTTACGCAGGCGTGACAGTCTGAAAATGCGAGTGTCACGTCAAAATATATGAGGATTGGTAACTCTGCATGTTGCTCTTTAGCTAACTGTAGCCTGAACCAAACATGCTACCTGTTGGCTAATTGTAGCCTGATCCAAATGTGCCACCCTTTAGTTAAATGTAGCCTGAACCAAACATGCTACCTGTTGGCTGACTGTAGCCTGAACTTAAGGCGCCACCCTTCAGCTAATTGTAGCCTGAGCCAAAGGTGCTGCTAAGAGTAGACTAACAGCTTTTTCCTTTGATTGTTGCTGGTCATTGAGACCTCTTCTGTAACATTTGATGTCAAGTGTAGTTGAAGGGCTTAAATGCAGGCATTTTAAAAGATGCATAGTTGGTGTTTTGTGTCTGACATATAATCTTTCATGGAGGTAATTTACTGCTACTAAAGTTATAATTTCACTATTAAACTGCAGAAGATATTTCCACCTTTATCTCTGCTGAAACAAGCAGCCACATTGCGGCAATTTCAACTTATCTGGAAAAAGCAGGCATTTTGAGCCACCAATTCATTTTTCAGTGGAAAAATATATATGTCTTTGATGGGATTTAAACATGCAGAATTTCAATATATGCAGTCACCAATGAAATTGAATCCAGTTTAATAGTTCAGAAATATTTATTCTGTGATTTAAAGTTTTACTCATATAGCCTCCAGTTTCATACTGTGTGTGTATGTGTGTGTGTGTGTGTGTGTGGTATATGAGTGTCCATTAACCACATCCAGTGCTTAGCATGAAAAAGCATCACGATTGCTTTACTAAGAAGGATTCCAGTGTCATGTACAGATTGTCTTATTTAAATCTGTAGTCCCATTAAGCCTAGTTATTAGGATGGTTCTAAAACAAAAATCACAGTAAACCAGGGTCACCAGCACTCTGGCTAAAGGAGACTGTATGTAGGTAACCCTCAAGTGTTCGTACAAGACGAACTCAATGTGACCTCTCTCTCTCTCTCTCTCTCTCTCACTACAGGGCTTTGAGGACCCCAAGGACAAGTGAGTATGACGCCCCCTCCTCCATCTTTTTAGTGACTAACTAGACTAGACATAGTATTGTGGTCCTTTGCGTTTCTCGCCTGAGGTGGGCATGGAATTTAGGACAAGTACTGCAGTGGGATGATTAGCTGTCAGACCTTCTGCGGGTCTGTGGTCTCCTACATTGCAGTCAGGACATGCCACACCGAGATGAGCACCGTGTCACATCTGTGTGTGTAGTACATACAGGCAGCATGACCCACGACACAGGGAAACAGTCTTACTCTTTGGCACACGATTGCATGGGACAAAGGTTTGCCTGTATGCTACTGTACTGTATTATAGTGTTGAGGGGGCGCCCAAGACTTTCTATAGAGGGTTGTAGAGGCTGCTTCTGAGTTTGAAGAAGGGGAAAAAAACCTTGTCTTGTGTTATCTAGGCATTTCATTTTCAGAAACACCCAGGAGAACCTGAACCCCGAGGATGAGGTAGACGAGTTCCTGGGCCGGGCCATTGATGCCAGGAGCATTGACCGGCTGCGCTCAGAACACGTCAAGAAGTTCCTCCTGACCTTCCGGGAGCCTGACCTGGAGAAGAAGGTACCCAGGGTCCTGGTGTCTGACCTGCATTATGGAGAAAGTGCACATTTGGGTTTAATAAGGGCTTTACATACAACACCCTTTCCCCCTAAAACATACCAGTGCACCCCTGTATGCATGTCTCCCCTCACATCTGATATACATATTTTTCTCCACCATACCTTCTGTGTCTCGGTTCAATTACCCCACCCCACACCCCCCCCCAGTACTCCAAGCAGGTGGACTCCAAATTCGGGGCGTATGTGGCCTGTGCCTCCCTCGTATTCCTATTCATCTGCTTCATCCAGGCTGTGGTGGTACCACGGTGAGTACCGGTGTGGGTGACCCAGGACCACAGAGACACAATCAATCAATCAATAAAATATATTTGCATTTAATGTTACCGTGTGTGTGTGTGTGTCCGTGTGTGTGTATAAAACATTCTTTATACAATACAATGCTTACAGTAAAAGTCTTTTGTTCTAATTGCACATCATTTCTTTGCATAGAATTTTTTATTCTTATAATTAAATATTTATTTATGTCTAGTATTGTAATATTCAGAATGTTTTTCAGGATATTTTGTGTACTTTTACTGTTTGCACCAAATGTCATTGTTTGCACTGTGTGTGTCTTAGCACCTTGTCAGTTAATCACTCTGTGTATTTATGTCTGTGCACTCATGTTTTTACTGCTGTATGCACCAGAATGTACGCCTGAGATCAAAGAAGTGCATTCCATCCTGGAATTGAAGAGTCTCCAATTTTTCAGATTATGTTCCGTCATATGAAAGACCTCCTTTCATTGCCCTGTTTGTTTTCACTCATTTCTCAGCTCCACACTGATGATCGGCTTCTATGTCACCTGTCTCTTTCTCCTGCTGGCTGTCATGTTTGTCTCGACCATATACTCCTGCTACTGGGTGAGTTATTCTTTCCGCCTGCGCCCTACGGTGTCCCAGCATGCACAGAGCTCACAGAGCAGGAAAAATTTGACACTAGCAAGCAAAATGATTGGTATTTTTATTCCCTGATAAGTAATTTGAAGATCAACTGGAGTAAAATGTAACATCTGGCTCTGCACGGACTAGATGCTTGCATGAATGCAGTGTTTTTTGTCTCGTATTCTATCTCACGGTTGTTTAACCAGAATGGTTCTTAAGACACTGCAGATGGACCTAGACCTGGTTGAACTGCTTCTAGGTCAGAGACACAATCTGTTGGTAATATATGGTCACGTTGTTCCAGAGTGATAGCAAAAGCCTGGTTGACTTCATGTTCAGACGCTTGATGATTGTGATGTATTTAGTCTGCTTTGGTCTGAATGATGCACCCCCGTACTAACAGCCAACACGAAGTCCTCAAAAAGACTGAAAAGAAAAGACTGGGCTAATTTTCATTCCTGTTCATGATATCCATGATGAATGTACATCATCTTTACTTTTCCATTTGTAGTTTTTCCCAGTGTCTCTGCAAAACCTCTCCAAGAAGATTGTCCAGTCCCGGATGAACAGCACCCTGGTGGGGATCTTCACCATCATCCTCGTCTTTCTTTCTGCCTTCATCAACATCGTGAGTTCTGCAGCCACACCTTTGCTGTTTATGCTCCAATTCAGGGACATATCTGTGGGTTTGCAGAAACCATGTGACAGACTGGTTTTGTTTGTTAAATTTAAACTTGATTTGGTCTGAAAGCAAAGGATGTTTTTACCATTCACCCAGTTAACCACATTCCAGCAACCAGTCGCGTGGTTACACATGGTGGGTTATGGGATTATTTTTCAGTGCAGGTCTAGGAAGCTTGTTGCCATTAAGCACTAAATGAATGGAGCAAGATACAGATATATTCAGGAAGAGAACCAGTTTATGTCAGTGAGAGGGCAAAGATCAATCTCCCAACAGAAGGATGACCCAAAGCTCACTGATGGTGCCCTCCCTAAGCACTCAGATGATGCCCTCTCAAAGCTCACAGATGGCGCTCATTACAAGCTGACAGTGCCCTCTCAAAGCTCACAGATGGTGTCCTATCAAAGCTGACAGATGGTGCCGCCCCATAGCTCACAGACTGTGCCCTCTCTAAGCTCGCAGACAGTGCCCTCTCAAAATGCATAAACGGTGCCCTCTCTAAGCTCACAGATGTGCCCTCTCAAAGTGCATAGATGGTGCCTTCTCAAAGCTGACAGATGGTGCCCTCCCAAAACTCGCAGTTGCTGCCATTTCAAAGCTCACAGGCAGCACCTTCACAAAGAGCATAGACGATGCCCTTAGTTGACAAAGTTGACAAACAGTGCCCTCTCAAAACATGCAGACAGGGCCCTCTCAAAGCTCACAGAGGGTGCCCTCTTAAAGCTCACAGAGGGTGCCCTCTTAAAGCTCAGAGATGGTGCCCTCTCAAAGCTCACAGATAGCAGATGGTGCTCACTTAAAGAATGTAGATGGTGCCTTTTCAAAAACAGTGTCCTCTTGGTGCATGGTGGTCAGCTGGTAAGGGGCACGGATGAGGTCTCCTTCCCGGCCCCTGACTATTGCCCCACTGTGTGTTTCTACACTGGCTTCAGTTCGCCTGCAGCACCAGCGATTTGCCCAGCTGCCTAGCGCAGGAGTTCAACATCAGCCGCAGCCATGTGAATGCCTGCCATGTGCATCACTCCGCCCTCAACTACACCCTATACACCCTCAAGGGCATCTGTGGGGATCCAGCACCCAGCTGCAGCTTCCCAGAGGTGTGCGATTTTACCTCACCAGCCTGTGACCTGGCCCTGCATTGAATAATCCAGAAGAGTCATTTCATGTTCTTGTGTTTTTCCCAGAACCCTCTGTTTCCCTGCGTTTCTGACCCTTCCCATAACCTTCGGTATTTTTGCTGTTACAATTCATATTTTCCCCAATCATCCTGCATTACACAGCCTCATTTGAAGTGTGACCTCATAGCACCTGTATATCGTCTGTTCTGAGTAACGCCCTCCTCTCTCCCCCTGGCAGTATTTCTCCTCCTGTGTGCTCCTCAGCCTGCTGGCCTGCTCGGTCTTCCTGCAGATCAGCAGCATCGGGAAGCTGCTCCTCATGCTCTTCATCGAGCTTGTTTACATGCTGGTGTTGGAGCTCCCTGCCGTCAGTCTCTTTGACAACGTGGACCTGCTGGTGGTGGCCAATGCTATGTGAGTGTCCCGCCCTTGTGCCCTGCTGCTCTGGGATCTGCACACACTAAAGTAACATAACATAATGATATGTCCCTGGTAACCTGAAACATAAGACACTTTTCTTAATGCCAAACAATCATTTCAAATAGTAGTAAGTGGTTAAAATGTGACCAGATACTGGACTGTGCTGCTAAGAGTGACAGGCATTTTAAGTCATGCCTAAACCTCTAAGTCCTGCTTTTGTGTTCCCTCCACAGAGAACGTGTCAATGGGACTTGGTAAGATGTCTGCCTCTCCCTCTGTGCAACGTGTGTGCCGTTGCTCTTCACACTTCATCCCCGTGGCTCACAGCTTGCTGTTTCTCCTGCATGGCAGCATGCCGACGGACTCTAAGGTTCCCCTGAAGATCATGACCCCGGTGGTCATCACCGTCTTTGTGCTGGCGCTCTACCTGCATGCCCAGCAGGTGGAGTCCACCGCCCGGCTCGACTTTCTCTGGAAGTTGCAGGTGTGTCTGAGTCTGGACGTGTATCTGCGTGCACGAGATGCCTGAGTGTCTATCTGCTATGATCTCATAACCGTGCTAGGGCTCATCTTTTGATGCCTGCAGTAGCTAATTCTCAGGCATAAGGTGCAAATATGGGGAGGGAGGGCAGCTGCTATCGTCAGCGTCATTGTCAACATTTAGCCACTGGCCCTGAGCCCCATTGATGATCGATCCCCCCCTTCCCCCCCCCCACACTCGCGTCTTCCAGGCCACCGAGGAGAAGGAGGAGATGGAGGAGCTCCAGGCCTATAACCGCCGGCTACTCCACAACATCCTGCCCAAGGACGTGGCTGCCCACTTCCTGGCCCGTGAGCGCCGCAACGACGAGCTCTACTACCAGTCATGCGAGTGCGTGGCCGTCATGTTCGCTTCCATCAGCAACTTCTCTGAGTTCTACGTGGAGCTGGAGGCCAACAACGAGGGTGTGGAGTGTCTGCGGCTCCTCAACGAGATCATCGCCGACTTCGACGAGGTGCGTGTGTGCTGGGTGGGCCCCGCCCCCGCCCCCGCCCCCGCCCCCGCCCTCCACG